>PYFS01004647.1:0-34717 GCA_003671545.1 Ophiognomonia clavigignenti-juglandacearum | reverse complement strand
GGGGGGCGGGGGGGGGGGGGTCATGTTTGAGGATGATGACTATACATACCCTCCACTCCTTGGCCAGGCGCCACGGAAA
Source organism: Ophiognomonia clavigignenti-juglandacearum (assembly GCA_003671545.1). NCBI lineage: Eukaryota > Fungi > Ascomycota > Sordariomycetes > Diaporthales > Gnomoniaceae > Ophiognomonia > Ophiognomonia clavigignenti-juglandacearum. The sequence goes on along the minus strand of PYFS01004647.1, from coordinate 34,638 downwards.
GCTATATTTCCTGCCCACAGCGTCCTTGAACTTGATGGGCTCCTTGTCGTCGCCAGTCGCCTCCTTCTGTTTCGTCTCCGCCTCTTTCTTGCCCTCCTCTAATATCTTAGCTCTCAACTCCTCCGCGTCCTTCTTCGCTTTCTCCGCGGCCGCGGCAGCCTCTTCTGCCTTGGCCTTCTCTTCGGCTTGCTTAAGCACAAACTCGTCGTGTGCCTGCTGCTTAAGCGCCTTCTCCTTCATTTCCGCCTCAGCCAGCTCCTTCTTCTCGGCCGCCAGCTTCGCCTCATGGTCCTGGATGGCCTTTTGCCGGAGTGTCTCGCGCTCGACCTCGATCTGCGCGGCCAGCTCTTTCGCCTTCAGCTCGGCGGCCGCTTTCGCGTCTTCCTCGGCCTTTTGGTCCGCCAGCATCTTGGCCCTGGTCTCGTCCTCAATCAGCTTCTTCTGCCGCGCCTGCTCCGCCTGGTTCTCCGCCTCAGCCTTCTTCGCAGCCTCGTACTTCTCCTTCGCTACGCGCTCCGCCTCCGCGAGCGTCTTGGCCATCTGCGCCGCGCGCTCGGCCTCGGCCTTCCGTTCGGCCTCTATCCGCTCGCGCTCCTCGCGCGCAGCCTGGGCCTTGAGCTCGGCCTCCATGCGCCGGCGCTCTTCCTCGGCCCGGCGCGCCTCCTCGACGCGCTCCCGGGCGGCCGCCTCGGCCGCAATCTTGGCGACCTCGATCTCCTTCTTCGCCGTCTCGGAAGCGATGCGCAGGTCCTCCATCCGCTGCTGTATTCGGCGCTCTTCGTCTTCACGAATCCGCTTCTCGAGCTCCGCACGCTCCTGCGCCTCCTCGGTCTTCTTGCGCTCGGCTTGCAGCGCTTCAAGCTGAGCCTTCATCGCCAGGAATACAGGGTCGGGCTTCTTTTCCTCTGCCGGCGCGGGTGACTGTCTGCGTGTCGGGCCGCCTACCTCGGTCGCCGGGGCACCGGGTGGCGGGTACATAGACAGGTAAGGGTTCTGCGGGATCACGGGACCTGCTGCGGAGTATTGAACGGGATAACCGGACGGCTGGTACGCGACCATGTCGTGCCGTGCTTGGTCAAAGAACCCGGGGTGATGAGGCTGGAAGGGATTTTGCGACTGATTTGCTGCCCAGGCCACCATCTGCTGCGGGGCATAGTGGTGCGCATACGGCGGGCCGACGGTGCTCTGCGGCGCGAATGACCTATCGTACGGGTAGCGCGGCACCGCGGGCGGCGCACCGTACGGGTGGCCGCCCCCGTAGAAGTCGGACTCGCTGGGCATGGCCGGATGGTAGTCGACGCCGGGCGGCGGGCCCAGAGGAACCTGCGGCGCGGCGGCGGGGTGGTAGTGGGTGGGGTGACGCGGGCGGGGGACGCTGTGGTGGCGCGAGGGATGGCGTGCTGGTCCGCGCCCGTGGTGGACTGAGAACTCCTCGGTGGCGGAGGCCGAGTCGCCGGGGTCGAGTTCGTCGTCGTCGTCGTCAGAGTCGCTGTGGTCGACGTCGTCGTCTTCTCGCGAGTCAGTCGTGTCGGTAAGAGATTCCTCTGATGGTGGAGAGCGTATAGTTGGCCTGCGTCTTTCTCTGTTCACGGGGAGGAACAGGGCAGGGTGTTAGTTCTCGGTATGGGTAATATGGGAGGGGTTTTAGGGTGCCGGAAGCAGAGACAGCCCTGGGCCAACAGAAGGATAAACAACAACAGTCGGCAGCCAAAAGGGGACGAGGTGTCTGCGGTGCGACAGGGTCGGAGGCCAGAAGAGAACGATATAGAGGAATGCTCACTGAGACATTGGAGGAGAGTCTCGAAGATCAGAACTGAGCTGGACAAAAACACCGAGACCACAGGCACAATGCCTTCAAAATCCAGCCGAGCGACTAACACCGTGTGATCACTGATGAGTGATGACCACTAGCTGACTAGAGGAGTGGTCGACCAAGAACAGGGCGGAATGGGGGCGAGGAGGGGGGTTGTGACTGTGTTTTAATCAGGCTCTGGCTTTCGACACTACTGAAACCCCGCCGCATGCGAGGCCGGGAGTAGACTGACGCAGCTGTAAGACGAATCTAAAAGGTGGGCGCACGACGTGACGGTGTGAAATCTGGCCGAGGAACCTTTGAAGCGGATCTGCTGATCTGAGTCTGGCAAGGAGCTAGCGCAGGGCGAATGAGACGAGGAGGACTCGAGAGGGCCAACAGAAAGTTTGTGTGTTCCAAAGGAGGGTATAGCGTCCGGCGTAGGCAAGAGGTGTGTACGGAGTATTTACTGTGTAGTAGTGAGTCTTGTCCAGCTGGGGTCTCCGGTGCGAGGCTTGCAATATGACCGGGCTGTCCTGGTTCAAAAAGCTGGGGGTCCAGACTTGGGCTGGAAAGGCTCGGGTGGGATTGGGTATCTTTCAGCCTGATGAGTTTGCGGTGAAAAACAGTTATATCCGTGGGCAGGCTGAGCTTGTAGGGGAAAAGAACCTGTGGACAACCTGTACAGACGAAATCGTAGTATTCAAGGGCTGTGCGTGCTCGTGATGGCTCGGGCGGTGACACGGTGACCAAGCAGTGGGAGAGTGGTTGATGAGTGGAATCGTACCGGTCTAGGTACTTTGCAGGACGCGCAGGTGGTTGGGAAGGAGGGACGCCAAGGTGGTGGACTGGGGCATGCTGGAGGGGTAGAGGGGCAGAGGGAGGGGTGGCAAGTCAATGTGCTAGAGGACAGGAGAGGGAGAGACGTGATTTGATCAGGGCGTCCAAGTGCCCCCCCGTCCTTCCGCCCCCCAGCTACTGCAGCAGCTGGCAGTGTGGGCGGTCTGGTTGTCTGGTTGTCTGGTTGTCCGCGACAGGCTGTAAGACATCAAGCCCGATCCTAAGAGGACCGCGGCGGATGCACGATGATGACGATCGCAAATGTCGAGTCATACAAGCACGTTGGGAAGGAAGTCGACTGATAGTTCTTGCTGCCAAAACTCTTTCCACAGCTGCCGTATCTGAGCGAGGGGGCCCCGGCCCGATATTGTTTCCCTTGCGGCCTTGCCCCTCTCACATTTATGTACATACTTTGGTACTTTGTACTTTACCTACCTAGGTAGTCGAGCGGATGTCGCAGGAATATTTTGGCAGATCTCGGAGAACGAGTCGAGCCTATCTCATTTTGCCCCTCCATCACGGGCTGCAAACTCGCCCGGGCATTCACGATCCGACAGCAATTCTGAGTGATCGCAAATCAGATTGAAACATGGTTGTTCACAATGCCAGAACTGTTCATGACTTCTACACAGTACTGGAACTATTTGTGAAAAGACCAGTGCTGAATTATGATTGTGTACAAAGTAAGTCAGAAACGAGCTGGGTATTTATTAGCTCAAAACACCAAAGAGGCTCTGCTGCGGGACTCAACCTAATAATTTTTTAAAGCTTCGTTCAAACATCTGGCAGACAACCCTGAGGAACAGGTAGGGAACAGGCTTCAGGGAGTACCCGCCGAAGACCAGCGTTAGGTGGACGCTACCTAGGTAGGTAGTAGCACGGGCCACGCACTTTAGCTCGGCCGTTGGAAGTTGAGGCCGAAGTCAGTCGTGTGTGCGGGTGTTTAGAATACCCTAGATGCAAAGCGCCAGCTAGAGGCTGTCAGGAAGCCCGTTGTGTCTCAGGACAGGCAGTGCCTCCATGATTGAATGGCTATGCCGGGCCAGGTCATCAAACCTGGCTATGTACTGTATTAGCTGTCAGGCTGTGCAAAGATTCCAGAACCCGCCTTGTCCGCTGTGCCGCTGGCGAGCAGATGCACAGTTTATGTCGTAGTGGAAAGCCACACTATGCGCGTCAGCCGGCCAGAAGCTCCGCTTCAATGTATGTACTCCGTACAGTACCTAGGTAGCCTCTCTCTTGTCTCTTCGCCTGGCTTCAATCCAGAGCCTGCATTCGCAGAGCACTACGAGACCGGAAACTTGTCATATTCAGAGCGGTGTCTTTTTTTTGTCATTGTTTCACCATCGCTTAGAATCTCGTCCAGGTATGGTGGAGGGAACAGTAGGCCGGTAGGACAAGGCTGTCAGTTCTCAGCAGCAATGGGAACCGCATCTGCACTGTAATGCTGCAATGTTGCTCAAATCTTTCGTCTCGTGAGTGGCAGGCAAGATGTGGAGAGTTGCGTTAGTGGTGATGTACTCTGATGCGAGGAATCTTGCTTCACAGCGTCAATGTATTGGCCCCGATCCCGGCGACTTGGCCACCGCAAAGTCCTAGACTGATTACAGCTTGCGTGCATTAAATTGGAAGCCGGTCTGGCCTCGCGTGTAATTTGTATGTACATGCTGCCGGGAACACTGGATGCAGGTAGTGCCTATAGGCTGTTTCGGAGACCAATGGGAAGCAGCTGTGCTTATGTGCTGCACCCAGAAGCAGGCCCCGAAAATGTGTGAGCATTCGCTCGTTGCCGTCCGTCCCTCTCGGACCACAAAAGAAAGGGTGTGCCCTTGATGTCTCCTCATGCTCGGGGTTGTACGTGGCCTCACCATTTACCGTGCCTCGCATACCGCTACGGTGCTGTAATCCGATCCCGTACAATCCAGCCGACAAATGCCAAGTGTCATACTGACAGCCTGTCTGGCTGATCACCACCATAAGTCCGCCGAGCATAAATACTCATACCTGCCTGATCCGAAAGTCCCGACGATGCTAGTTGTATAAACCGGCGTTGAGAAAGCATTCCGAAAGTAGGGATTCGCGTCCCAAAGCCAGTCCGGCCAGTGATTGCGGGCCTTGTCCCAGTGCTGAGTCGGCCAAATGATTTGCCGGAGACACCACCTGCAGCTTCAATCGAGACGAGGAGGCTCATCTCACAAATCCAAAAGACTCCTCAGATAGGAGCTCTTCCGCTGCACTGAGTTCAGTCTCATCGTAGCCGGTCCATCCTTTATCGCGTGCCGTGCCATGGCGCACAATCTCGGACAACTTCTGAGTGGCCTTCTCGGCCAGTCTTTCGACGGTAGGTGTGGAGGGGAAGGAGAAGTCGTCCGTGTCTTTCTGCTTGTTGTACTTGGATGGCTCGTTCAGCACTTTCGACGTTACCAACTTCAGGCCAAAATAGCCACGCAGGTAGTCATCGCAAAGCTCGATACTCCTGCAAAACCTCTTCAGAGACTCAGCCAGGTATTTGCGAGCGAGGGTGTCGTCCGCTCCCGAGGCAGTTGCGGCCATGTATAGTATCTCTCCGAGCCGTGCTTGTATCTAAGCGTCTCATTAGCTACCATTCGCGCAACGTCGCACTTGTTCCGATGCAACTGACATTCCATGCATTCGGTGACAAAACCAAAACCTCTTCTAAGGAGTAGATGGCTTGAGGATAAAGGCCCTGGGAGAAATATAAATCCGCAAGCTCGGCCCACGACTCCGCATCGACCGGACAGAAATCTAGAAGGGCAATCAGTGCCGAGATAGCGTCGGACACTCGACCCAACGACCGGAGTAATGCGATGCGCCGTTTCGTGATGGGCTGTAGACACGTTAGCTTCTCAAGACCCGGCACAAGTCTTGATCCGGGGGCACTGACGATATTTGTATCATTCTCGGCCAGGATCTCGTCGTACTCTTTCAGGACCTTCGCCAGAGCAGCATTATCGACTGCCTCAGCCTCCTTCAACAGCCCTGTGAATGCCATTATCCGCTCGTTGTCATCGCCGAATCGCTTCACCAATCTCTCCAGGCACTCGTATGCAGCGCGCTCGTCGCCAGTGCGAAGACATGACAAGAGAAGGTTCTCGTAGGTCAGCCACAGCTCGGTGCTTTCTGGTGCCGAGAAGATGGAGGCTAACGGCGACGAGGAGATGATGCTTGGCGAGGTCTGGAGGATGTGTGGTGCGCGTTGCGACAGCTCGAGAGCTTGTGGAGGAGTCAGCTGGCTCGGCGGGTGGAGGAGAGATGGCGCCATGGTGCAGATTAGGTCTTTGTATCGGTGCTGGTATTAGTCTTCTCAAGTCCAATGGTAGTCTAATCGAGGTGAAGTGATCAAAGGTCAACGCTGTTGATGCTCATGTTGACATTGGAAGTGAAGATGCACTTGCGGAGCTGTCCATCTATCAATTGAGACAGGGGACAAGGTCAACCCCAGAAGGCGGGATCGCGTTAGCCTGCCGGAGCAAGGGTGCGCGGGGCATGCGAGTGGGCGGATGATGTGACCGCTCGGCCGCTAGATTCCAGGTGTCTGGTGCGCTACTAATTTACATTACTCCAGGTGCTAGGGAAACGACTACAGAACACCACACGACACAAATACACCTTGCTTCCTCAACGACAAGCTAGTGATCCTGCACAAAGTCGTCCGAAAATTGCAAGATGAACAGGGGCCGAAAGAGCCACCACCTTCCTCTCTTCCTCCCAACGTCCTGAGCTCGAGCCGCGTCTCCCCCAGGCCCGATCCCCATCAGTGCGAACCCAAACGACCAAGCCCAACGTGACCGCTGCGGGATCTCGACGAGATGTATGTGGCACGCATGCCCATGCGGCAACACCCCCAGCATATCACTGGAAACCGAGCGAGAACTGGAGCTGAGACGAAAACAGGTTCGAGAAGTCGCTGTACGACCTCATTCGGGGTTTGCGCAATCACAAGGGCAACGAGAGGGAATACATCCAAAACTGCCTGAAAGAATGCCGTTCCGAAGTGCGCGGGCAGGATATGGGTTCGTACATTCTTTCCACAGCCAGTGTTGGTCTGGAGCAGGGTGCTGAAGCGGAAGAACAGACGTCAAGGCCACAGCCTTGCTCAAGCTGTGCTACCTCGAGATGATGGGCCACGACATGTCCTGGGCCTCCTTCAATGTCCTCGAGGTCATGTCCTCTGCCAAAATCCAACAGAAACGCATTGGCTACCTAGCCGCCGTACAGAGCTTTCGATCCGACACTGAGGTCTTGATGTTGGCCACAAACTTGATCAAGAAGGTCTGCCGTACCTCTCGACTCAACGAAGGTCCGTGAGCTGACAACTCATGACAGGATCTGGCTTCCCCGTCTGCGACGACCATAATACTTCCGATCACAGTCCTGCCTCATGTTATCAACCCTTCCTTGGCACTCTCAACTCTGTCCGACCTCTTGCCACGACTCACCTCCAGCAATCCTTCGATACGAAAGAAAACAATCGTCACATTGTACAGATTAGCCCTTGTATACCCAGAAACACTCAGAGCAGCATGGCCACAGATCAAGGAACGCCTGATGGCCCCGGACGAGGACCCCAGTGTCACCGCTGCCATCGTCAACGTCGTTTGTGAGCTTGGTTGGAGGCGACCTAATGATTTTCTTCCCTTGGCTCCGCGGCTGTTTGAGCTCTTGGTGGATGGCGGTAATAACTGGATGGCCATCAAGCTGATCAAATTGGTAAGTGCGAATTCTCGTGGTTCCTCTGCCTCTTCTCGCTGACATGGCTGCAGTTTGCTACCCTGACGCCTTTGGAACCTCGACTTGTGCGTAAACTGCTGCCGCCGCTGACTGACCTCATTCGAACGACGCCTGCTATGTCGTTGCTGTACGAGTGTATCAACGGTATCATTCAGGGCGGCATCCTTGGGGAAGCCGATGACGACTCAGGGAGAGAGGAAATCGCATCCCTATGTGTTACCAAACTTCGAGGAATGATTATGGTGGATGGAGACCCGAACCGTAAGCTACTGTCCGACTACTGGAAAGTATGCTTCTCTGACGCTGTCATGCAGTTAAATACGTCGCGTTGCTCGCTTTCAACAAAATTGTCATTACGCATCCCTTCTTGGTCGCGCAGCAGGAAGACGTGATCATGGAGTGCATAGACAGCCCTGATATCACTATCCGAATCCAAGCCCTGAATCTGGTGAGAGGCATGGTCAGCAGTGACAACCTCATGTCAATCGTCGGCCGTCTGATGAGGCAACTGAAGAGCTCAAGCGCCTCTGGTCGACAATCATCTTCACCGCATGAGGCAGGTTCAGATGATGAGGCGGATGCCGAAGTCGCAATTGATCCTCGTGAGAGGGAAGCCGAACAAGCACCGCCACTGCCAGACGACTACAAGATCGAAGTCATCGAAAGAGTCTTGACAATGTGTTCTCAAGACAACTACAGCAATGTGGTCGACTTCGAGTGGTACATAGACATCTTGACGCAGCTGGTACGCATGGCGCCTGTTCCGAGACAGCTTGACGATGACCTGGACGCAAATGCAACGTCCACGAAGCCATCCGCCGGCGGTATCTCGGAAAAGATCGGCAATGAGTTGAGGAATGTGGCCGTAAAGGTCAACGCTATCAGGCCGGCTGCCGTCAATGCTGCTGAACTGATTCTAAATCAATTTGCTGCCGAAACGACCGCCGCACAGCCCGTCACTTCTGGGGCACTAGGGCCTCTGGCCTGGACCGCTGGAGAGTATTGTGACCAGATCACGTCGCCAGAGGACACGCTGGGACATCTGCTGCAGATAATACCACGCGCTCAGTACCCAGATGTCCTCGCAGCCTGCTTGCAAGCAGTTATCAAAATCTTCAGCAATGTCACCGGCGACCATTACGACTGGACTTCAGAGAGGAAAGCGAAGACCTCTTTGCTACTGGCACGGATAATACACGTCCTTGAGCCTCTTGTACTCCACCCGAACCTCGAAGTTCAAGAACGAGCTGTTGAATTCACCGAGCTGCTCAAGCTCACCTCAGAGGCTGTCTCAGGGCAGCCTGCTTCAAATGACGAGTTCCAGCAAGACCCACCACTCTTACTCACACAAGCCATTCCGTCTCTATTCACGGGGTGGGAGCTGAACTCTGTGGCCATCACTGCGCAGAAGAACGTGCCTCTACCGGACGGTCTCGACTTGGACGAGCCGATACACCCGAACCTGGCCGCTTTACTAGCTGCTGGAGACACCATTGATCTCGGGGCCGAAGAGGAAGACGAGTTCGAAGTGTACTACCACCAGAAGCCACCACCAACCAAGATCTCCTCCAGCGAGCCAGCCATCAACAAATTAGCAGACGCACCCGTGGAAATTGCCACTTCGTATCAGGCAAGCGAAGAAAGCTACCTTGACGCGGATATTCTTGAGCGGCGCAAAGCAGAACGGGCAGAGAGGAATAAAGATGATCCCTTCTATATCGGCCCACCCGTGAGCCGCACAGGGACTTCGACTCCCATTCACAACATCCTGCAGAATGCTAACGGCCCGGACCTGGATATTGACGCGATACCAATTATGCAACTAGACCTGGGCAAACTTGGAGAAGGTGCCGGCCCATCCTCAGATCGACCCGCACCGCGGCCGAAACCACGCCAGAGAATCATCGTCGCGCAGGACGAAAATCTAGCCGGTAGCGGTGGCTCGACGCCTCGCAACTACGACTCGGAAAACAACTCTGACGCGCTGACCAAAGCCCGCGCCAAGAAGCTCAAGCAGTCGCTGTTGCAAGTCGACTCGAGCAACATTGGCAGCCTCAGCCTGGAAGGAGGCGACGGTGGCGCACTGTCCCTCGCGTCCGGGTACGACTACGAGCGGCAGAAGCAAGAAGAGGCCGAGATGGCGCAGGCCATGAAGGAGGTCGAGCGGCTGCGGCTAGAGATGCAGCGAGCGAACGAGCGGATCCAGGTCGCGCAGGGAGTGGACGTGGAGGGTGTGGTGGTTAAGAAAAAGAAAAAGAAGACGATCAAGCCGAAGGTCGAGGGTGGTGAAGGCGGCGACGGTGGCGAGCCGGTCGCTGTTAAGCCCAAGAAGAAGAAGAAGGTGGTGGCTGCTGCGCCTGACGGTGTCGGAGCGGGGAACGGTGAGGCTGATGCAGAGGCTGGGGTGAAGCCGAAAAAGAAGAAGAAACCTAAGCCGCCTGCGGAGACGCAGGAAGCTGCTTGAATATCATATAGAGGGTTGAGCAGAAACGATCATCAGACAGGAACCATCTGTATATATTCAATCACGGTGGCGCACATTCTGTTGGAAGTAGCGCGCACATCGATGTAATGTCCATGTCACTGGGCAGCTGCTTCACACACAGGCTAATCGTTAGTGGTCTGGTCCGTATGATTGACCAAGATTCTGTAATTGGCTTGCTCTGGCCGGTGCAGCCTGGGCACTTTCTCACCTGCGGCCATTGGACGCGTGGCGCTGTGTCACGCAAACCTCTCATCACCATACGGTGCCCAAGGTCGCCAACTCCTCCACAAAGACAAGGTACCCAGGTACACGTCACCAGCTACCTATGTACCCAATCCTATACCCTAGAGCAGAGGCCCAATTCCTCCCGCAGCCTCAGGAGCCTGTGCCACCACCATCCCTCGCCGCCGCACCCCCCTTCTGCATCTGCCCGGGCCCGTCCTGCCACAGCTGCCACGTGCTCGGGTTCCGCTTCGCCTCGCTGCCGCCCTCGCTCTTGAAGTGATAGCCCCTCGCGCGGGGCCTCGTGCCCGTGCCCTCGGGCAGCGCAGCCTCATACCGCGCCGCGAACTCGCGGCAGTCGGCGAGGAAAGCCTCCCGCCCCGCCGCGAGCGAGGCGCGGATCCCGGCGAAGAAGGCGGTGATGACGTGGTGGTTGTGGAGCTGTAGCAGCGTCCAGGCGAGCATCTCGCGCGCGTGCAGCAGGTGGTGCAGGTACGCGCGGTGGTGCGCGGTGCAGGCGTAGCAGGGGCAGCCGGGGACGAGCGGGGCGAGGGAGGTTGTGTTTGTGGGGGAGGTGAGGTCGTCGCCTAGCGGGAGGAGAAAAGGGATGGTCGTTGTTCCTGTTGCTGTTGCTGTTGCTGTTTCTGTTGTTTCGGCGCGCGGTGGTGGGGGGAAGGTGAAGTTCATGGCTACGCCTGCATCGGAGGCGGCGTTGACGAAGGGTAGGAGGAAGACGTCTACGCCCTGGGCGATTTGCCGCAGGATTTCGTGGGGGCCTGAGGGGCCGTCAAGGGAGAGCCTGGGTAGGGGGAGGAGTGAAGGAAGCTCGGTGAGGTCGGGCAGGATGTTGATGTCATAGATGGCGAGGCCGGAGAGCTGGGAGGCCATGTCGTCTGAGAGGGCTTGCAGGTACTGCCACTGCATGGGATACGGCGCGGGCAGCACGGGCGCAAAGACCGAGGTGTTCGACGCGCGGAGCGTTTCCTGGCTCAAGGACCGCAGGAACTGCACCATCCAGTCCTCGGTGCGCTCGCACATCTTGCGCATGCCCTTCCCGCCGGGGGTCTTCATCGCCGAGTAGTTCATGTCCGCAAGCGGGATCGCGATGTCCGGCTTCATGGTGTCGACGGTGGCGATGTAGTCCGTGTTGGTCAGCGGCTGGAAGCCGTTCGAGGTGAACATGAGCACGTAGGCGTCGTTGTTGCCCGAGCTGGCCTTGACGGCGGGCGTGCGCCGCGGGCCGAGGATGGTGATGGTGGGCGAGGGCAGGGCGGTGAAGGCGTGCAGGCGTTTCCCGTCTGGTCCGGCCGGGATCTTAGCCGCGGACGGGATCTTGGTGACTACCTTTTGGGACTTTTCGACCACTGGGTGATGGGTTGTTAGCTGAGCACGGGCCTGAATGGGGAGAGCTGATGAGCCTCAGCTAGAGGTGAAGGGATGGTGTTTTACTACTACTCACAGTCCTCCATTGCAATATAGACGCCAGGAAACGACGCATGTTTGGCGATCGTGTCTGGCGTCAGGTGAGGCACCACGCCTCTCGAGGTGATGGCGAAGAAGTTGGGTGTGTCCACGGCCGGGCGCTGTGGCAGGGTGAGCCTGCCCAATCTTGCGGATGCTCCATGCCCACCAACCGCTTTCAATATCTCAAATCGCATTCCTTCCGTGTCCTTGTCCTCGGACATGCTTCAGTCATAGACAGTGAAAGCGGCCCAGTTTTGAAAGAAAAGATGCACATGAGGCAGAGCTTTGAGATGGTACTGGGTTGATGAGTTGGTTGGTTGAGGTTTGTGTGTGCTGGGAGTGTTCACGTTATGGCGATGAGGTGAGGTCGAAAACCCTAACCCCGGTCAGCGCCTACTAGATCTTAGTACTTCAATGTCCTCCATCGCGTCTACCTAGGTACTTAGTACAATAGTCTAGGACATCTACTTAGTAGATACAAGAAGTTAGGTCGATGCAAGTGTTCCTTGCCGTGAAACCCGATTTAGCAACCGGACGTTTTGCAAAGTCGAATACCCATTGTCAAACACCCAAAAGAGAATGTCGAACACTCAAAGCCAGATGCCCAAAGTCGACATGAATTCTCAACCGTTTGCGCATGCATCTGTCTAACAAAATCCCACATCTAAAATGCCGCCTTTCCGGCGAAATCTACCTGATGCCATCGCCAATGTGTAGAAAATCCTCTCCTCCTCCTCCCACTCCTCAACCCTCCATCTCCTCGTCCGATCCCGACTCCTCATCATCATCTTCCTCCTCTTCGTCAGAGTCCCCATCCTCTTCCTCATCTTCACCCTCGGGATCCGTCTTCCCGTCATCATCATCGCCCTCGAGACCATAGTGATCGTAGAAGTCCGACAGGGACTTGACCTGCGTGGCGTAGCCCATCTTCTTGAAGGCCTCCTCCATGTTCTGCGAAAACGTAATGTTAGCATCCACTCTAGTTCGCACCGCAAGTTCGAGAACCCGAACTCACCTCCAGCATAATCGGCGCACAAGTAACAACCACGTTACTCTTCCCCGCCTGGAAAACCGGCAAGATCAACTCGCGCATCACCGACCGAATCTCTTCATCGCCCACGCCCCGCACCTGCGCCATAATCTTCTTGGTCCAATCGAGGCCCAATCCCCGCACCACACTCAGAATATAATTCTGCTGCGCCGCATCCGCCATCGTCGCCTGCTCGTCCGCGAACCCGGACACAATCCCGCTCACCGCGCCCTGCACCAAATGGCGGTCTAGCGGCACCACCCCGCGCGCGATCAAGTCCACCGTCTGCCGCGAGATAGCCAGCGCCTTGCTCGCGTCGGGCGAGCGGTACACTTTGTATTGCAGGAAGCCCCAGTCCAGCTCGCGGTTGAAGTGCGTCCCGTACGCGAGCCCGTTGCCGCGCACCGCGTTCCACAGCGGGCCCTCGACGGCCTCGAGGTAGCCGATGGCCACGAGCATGGCGGGGATCCGCGGGTCGTCGTACGAGGTGAGCCCCTTGGCGGTGGAAACGCTGTACGAGCTGTCGAGGGACGACATGGGCAGGATGACGGCGCCGACGGAGCCGGGAGCCTGGCCCTCGGCGTTGAGCATTGTGTGTGTCTGCACGATGGAGGACATGGTCTTGTTGCTGCTGTCGCTGCTGCCGCCGAGGGCACTAGTGAGGGTGTCCCAGGGCGCTACGGGCTCGCCAAGTTTGGGAATGTCGGAGGTGACGAGGACGCGGATGTTCTCGAAGGTGAAGAGGTACTTTCGCAGCTGCTCGAACATGGCCAGCACCTTGTCGGGCTCATTCTGGAGGAGTTTCTTGAGCCTGCGGAGATAGACGGCCTTGACGAGCGTGCGTCTTGCCATTGGGAGCCAGGACTTTTGCACGTGCAGTGCCCAGTCGACCTCCTGCGACATTGCTTTGCCGTCGCGCTTGCCTTCCGGAATGTCTGCCAACGCCTTTGAGATGCCCGCCCGGAGTCGTCGTAGGTCAAAGACACTGTCGAACATCAGAGCGCGGATCCATTCGATGATGGCCGTGTACTTTTCAGGCTCCACTTGGAAGCTGAGGAAGACACTCTCAGGATCATACACTCTGCCGCCTCCATTGAGTGCGTAGCTTATCGTGTCCTTCTCGAGCTCCATGACAACATCCTCGAAGCTGACCAGCTTGCCATCACGCTTGATCGGCGTGTTGAAGAAGTTGTCCATAAAGATCGTCATGAGAGGCTTGAGTTCGACGGGTATCTTGGTAGTGCTGACGTGGACTGCGATGTGGACGAAATTGCTCTTCACGTTCTCAAATTGGATGAAAAGCGGCAGTCCGGGCTTGGCGCTGTCGATGAGCTTCTGAGTCGCAGTCTCGCCAGGTCCGATCTCCTTCGCCTTTCCAGACCTCGCCGAGGTGGAGGTGATGAAGTGGATGGACTCGGTGCCTGGCACGGGCCACTGGTCGATGACGTTCGGTGGAATGTCAACCTCATTCTTGGCCTTTGCTGCCTCTAGCTTCTCAGCCAGTTTCTTCAAGCCCTCGGGTCCGAGATCTGCTTTCCTCTTCGTAATGCGAGCTTCTTCATCCTCCTTGACCTTGGTCGCCATCTGCGTGGAAGGCCTGCCCAAGATAGAGACGTGGTGAGCGTCAACCAGCCATTTCCTGAAGAACGCGCGCCACTGCTCATCGGTCCACTTATCAAGAACATCATATTCTTGCAGGGTTTCCAACTCCCTCAATGTTGAACCGTCTCGCTTGCCGTACAGATAGTCTGTAATGATGTTCTGCGAGTAGAAGCCTTCAGAGCTCTCCGCTGAGAATTTGCACTGTCTCCGCTCTCGGCTGATGCACTCCCTGATGTAGTTCATGTCGAAAGGCTTGGTGGAGACCTCCTTCAGCAGGTCATGTAATCTCTTCTCCACGAAAGCGAGCTTCTCGGTGGCTACACCTGTGGGCTGAAACCAGATAGTAGAGTTTGGCCTGGCGTCCCACCAGTATGAGACGGAGCTCGCGAGTTCTTCCTTCTCAACCATGATGTTCTCGAGAACTGAGACCGACGAGCCACATAGGTACGTCAGTAGCACGTTGAGAGCCGACGTCTCCACAATGTCCTGGCAATTCGGGCCGAAGAAAGCAGAGCTGACGTCTCCGGTCGACTCATCCTCTTCAGGAAATTCAATGGTCTCCACCACGGTCTCTTTGAGAGGCGAGGGTTGTGCAGAGTCGATCCACGGCCTGTAAGAGTCTTAGCTTATGGTTCGTTTACACAGATTAAAAGATCCTTACCGTTGGAAAGGCGCATCGAGAGGAGGTATGCTGTCCTTGATGCTCTCTTCAAACGTGTCCAATATCTGCAGCAAGTCGTCGTGATCTGTCTCACCCACAATGATGACAGCCAAGTTCCGAGGCTGGTACATGTCCTTGTGAAACTCCCGAATCCGGTCCGCCGTGAGATCCCGGAGGTTCTCTGGCATGCCACCAGTCTCGTACCGGAATCCCACATTCTCAGGATAAAGAATTCGTCGTGCCTTGAGGTCCATGAGCTCGGCCATGTTGTAGCGCAGTGCCTGCATCTCAGCATACACCACGCCCGCATCCTTGCCCTCGCCATCGATGTGGTGAACCTCGGTGACACAAGCCTCATCGGTGATGGTTGGCAGGATGACGTGCTCCAGGTACAGCGGTAGTATCTGCGCGAAGCCCTCCCAGCCTGCGCTCTCCAGCGTGTATGCAGTGTGGTCGACGGCGGTCCAGGCATTGGTGCCTGAGTAGGCGCGCGATGCCAGTTTATCGAGCAGGCCCTTGTACTGGTAGCTTCGTGAGCCCATGAAGATCAAGTGTTCGAGCGTGTGAGGCGCCCCTGAATCGTCCAAGATCTCTGTGGCCAGGGTGAAGTAGCCGCTGATTTTGGGGCCCTCTCGGTCGGCTACGATGACCTGCATGCCACTCCGCTCCGACTCATACTGGGTGATGGTGGTGGGGGCGTAGTCGGTCTTGAAGCTCTGAACCTTGCGGAACCTGGGCTTCTGGATAGGAGCCATGGTGGAGGTGGTTAGGCTGCGGAAGAAGCCCTTGATATCCCTAACTAGACCGTTAGCACAAGACAAGAGACACATGGTGAAGTGGGCGTTTTCGCAATAAGATCATGGGACGGCCCAGGTTCAATCAAGCGACTAAAAAGATG
This sequence comes from Ophiognomonia clavigignenti-juglandacearum, assembly GCA_003671545.1. NCBI lineage: Eukaryota > Fungi > Ascomycota > Sordariomycetes > Diaporthales > Gnomoniaceae > Ophiognomonia > Ophiognomonia clavigignenti-juglandacearum. The sequence goes on along the minus strand of PYFS01004647.1, from coordinate 18,892 downwards.
CGAAATATGGTAAGATAAGTGAGCCACCATTTGGCTCGACGCTTCCCGCACGCCTTTTTTGTGAGGCAAGAGGAGGATCGACAGGACCGGACACTTGCTTGATCGTCTCAATAGCCACTTCATAGCGCGAATCTTTGACTGGGTGGTACAGTACGATAGAGGCAAGCAGAGCTCCTAGGGCCAGGAGGAGCAGCAATCTAGGCAAAGACCCGAGAAAAGGCATGTTGAAGCATCGGCGGCCGCAGCTATCCTTTGCTAATGCTCTTAGTGCAGCAAGGAGTTCTGGGCAACTCCGTTGTACAGTCGGGACATGGGCGCAAGGTGTGGTGGGTCAGGTCTGAGTGCAAGTGCAAGTGCAAGTGCCAGATGCTGTGTTCGGTGCTCACGCGAGCCGGAAGATTGGATCGAGGAACGAGGAGAGTATCGAATAATCGGAGGCACATTGGGGTCTGGATGCAGGTCCCCGGGGGGGGGGGGGCAGGATTGGATCCAGCCTAGGAGGAGACTGGTCCAGCGTGGGATTTCTGACATACCTCGCAGTAGTGCTGTTGAGTGAGAAGGATCGCTTATGTCCAGCTGCTGTCGTACTTGGCTCACGTCCGGGCAAAGCTCTCTTCAGCAGCAGCAGTTTGTTGGGGCTGAGAGTCCGGACGTTGAAGGACCACAGCTTCAGCTTGACGGTTCTTGTGACACCACAACACGAAGCTACACCGCAGCCAGGTTCAATGAGAAGACAGCAGATTCAAACGTCGATGATAGGGTGTGGCCTGAGACTGTAGACGGAAGGAAGAGGGCAACACGGAGGACAGACAATCAAGACGAAGGTTTCGGACGTGGTGAATGACGAAGGAGTTGCTGCTCTATCTGCTACCCGCTGTTGTGGCGGCGTCTTTGTGGCCAGGCGCGCGGGTTTCATAGAGGGGCAAGGCCCGCAAGGGCGAACAACCATAAAATTGACCCCGCGACGAACAGATTAGGTAAGGCAGACTGCCACGGCCGCGGTACCTGGCCTCATGGCTTCCGCGGGTCCAAAATCATCGAAAGACAGAAGATGACCGCTGAAGCGTATATCTACTCATAAGAAATGATATAAGACCGGTACTGCACTGAAGATGTCTCAAGGAAAGCTTTGTCTCACCGATTCGATGCAGCTGCTGCCCTGAAAGCTACCTAGGTACTTGTACCTAGATATGCTGTTGGAACTTGCTACATTTGGAAGTTGGCCCCTAACCCTGTAAAATACGTTCGCTTGCATACCTAGATACCTGCTGAGTGCTGGGTAAAGCCGGCATCTCTGTCGAAATATGATTCGAAGAAACATGGACTTGGGTTGCGTCGTCAATTTGAAGTCCCAAGGACGTGCGGGGGATCTTTCCAGTAGATGACGCTCTGACGAAGAAGAACGATAAACTTCTGTGAATATCTGGTGCTCGTTGTATTGGGCGACAAAGTGTATAATATGTCAGTGAAATGCGCTCTCTAGCTGTATTATACGGTACCTAGCTTGCTCTATTACCACAGTAGTGACCCGTACCGTACTCACTCCGGCCCGTACTGTGGTAAAGCAGGGATGAGCTTGACTGAATGCACCTCGTCGTGATGCCTGCCACGACTTCATTCAACCCTCACCCAACGTCACCGGTGTTCTCTTCGCACGCGCAACTTGCCGCAAAGTGACTTTATGTCGTGATACCCCTCTTGAGACTGCTTTGGGTCTAAGCTTGTAATGTTTTCATAGTCTTGCAATACCGATCTCTTTTGTTTATACACTTCGCGCCTGCCCACGCCGCATCTGACAAGCCGAGACGACCTGCAACCTCCCATTTCGCGAGCTTGTCTGCTATCCTCCGATTCCGGAAACATGTCCGCGTCAAACAGTTCAAGTGCCCTTGGACAGGCCTTGGTCGAATTCACAACCAGCGGAGCTTTCCCAGAGGAGGGTGTCGCGGACTCGAAACTCACACCCGACGAGCTCCCGCCAGCGATCCAGGCACTAGCCCAGGCCAAGTCCAATCTTGAGGTTCGTGGCTACTACACGTCCTACCAGTCTTCCAGTTTCCCTTTCCCCAATTTCTGACCATCCATGTCTCTCCCAGGCCGAGATCCACACCATCAACACCGAAACCGCCCCGGATGTCGCAACCTGGCGCGCCAACGCCTCCTCCCTACAAGACGACATCCAGCGCTCCCGCCAGCTTGCCAATGCCATCCTCCGCCAAGCAGACGAGCCCGTCATCTCGGGCGCGGCCACCGTCGAGGCCGAAGACAAAGTCGCCTTCCTACAGGCCGAGCTCTCCTACAACACGCGCGTGCGCGAGGCGCTTGCCGCGATCAAGGACGTCAATGGCGTGCTGGACCAGGCGGATCAGGCGTGTGCTGAGCGGCGAATACTGGATGCACTGCGGCTGCTGGAGACGGCATGGGCGAAACTTGACGAGTTGCCTGTGGGGAAGGGGGTTAAGGTCGCTAGGCTTTTGGATTTGAGAGCTTTTGAGCTGAAGAGCACTGTGCACGAGGTGTTTGAGCATGTGTGGAAGGCGCTGGTGCACGTGGATCTGGAGGGGAAGACAATCGTGATCAACCAGACCAAGGAGGGCGAAGCTATGAGCCTTCCAGATGCGGTCATTGGCCTAAAGTCCTACAAAGAGGTCGACCAGCGCATGGCGCATCTGTGGCATGACATTGATCAGGCCATCGTTGGCCCTCGGCTGGATATTGAAAATGAGGCACTCCCGAGAATTGTCACGGAAGGCGATGTTCTGCGAGCGGAAGGCCAAGCGGACAAGTCGATCGATGCTCTTTTCGCCGACTTGGATAAGATATTCAGCTTCTTCGCTGAGAAACTGCCGTCGGACCTGATTGACTCCATGTCTGCATTAATGATGCCGGAGCTTGTCTCCAGGATTGTCTCTGTGTGGCTAGACTCAGCGGTTCCAGCATCACTGAAGGAAATGGATCGCTTCGAAAGCATTATGACTGTGGCGAGGCAGTTTTGCGTAAGGCTGACGGAGCTGAAATTCGCTGGATTCAACGAATTGCAAGAATGGGTGGAGGATGCACCCAAGGTCTGGCTTGCCAAGTGCAGAGAGACTGCACTAGACACTGTGCGGATACGTCTTTCTGAGGGACTCGGCTCTTCAAAACAGGTCGAAAGGATCGAAAAGCAGATGGTCTCACGTGCCGAGGGCCAGGAGCTCGCTGCTGCGCCGGCCACTGCTGCCAATGCTGAAGAGGATGATTGGGCTGCATGGGACGACGAGGAAGATCAGCAGCAAGAAGATCAAGAAGCCGCCCCGCCTCAAGAATCTCAACAAGCCGCAGCGCCAACGGAAGGTTTTGACACCGAGGTTGCGGATGCTTGGGGATGGAACGAAGACGGCGAAGCGGAGGAGCCACCGGCGGTTCAGACCGAAAACCCTAGAGAAGAGCCGAAAGAAGAGGTTGATGTCGACGATGACGGTGCAGCCTGGGGATGGGGAGACGAAGAGACACAGGAGGAGCCTCAGAGCCAGCCCGCCGCATCACAGCCGCCGGCAGCAACTCACGCGCCGGCTGTTCAAAGAGAGATGGTTCTGAAGGAAACCTACAATATCTCATCCATGCCAGAACCGGTCCTTCAGCTCATATTCACGATATTAGAGGACGGCGCAACGTTGACACAAGAAGGGTACGTGCATCTCATCCTGGAGATAATCATGTTACTGATATCTCGCAGACACGGAAATAGCCCCGTGGCCAAGGCAGCAGCTGGCCTGTTCAGTTTGCCAACGTTGGCGCTGGCTATGTTCAGAGCTGTCGGACCTTACTACTATGCGCTGGATCATGGCGGCAACATGTAAGTCTGTCCAAGTCGTTGCAAAACCCACTCGTTATCTTTGCTCGCTTACACCGCGAAAAGGTTCCTGTACAATGATACTCTCTACCTGGCGGAGAAACTGAGCGACTTCGCCAACGCCTGGAAAGACCGCAACGACCTCTCCCCGCAAGCACAAAAGATGCTCCGCCTCGATAACGACGTCAAGACGCTCCAAAGCTTCGCGGCCCGCGCCTACAGCAATGAAATGGCGATTCAAAAGACCGTCCTGCGCGACCTCCTCGGTGGCGAGCAGTCGCTCCTGCAGCAAGACGAGCTCGACAGCTGCATCGACTCCGCCGTCGCGCGCGTGCGCAGCCTCGCCGCGGTGTGGGACGGCATCCTCGCGCGGTCGGCGTGGTACCAAGCCGTCGGCGCGCTCGTCGACGCGCTGTCGCTCAAGATCATCGCGGACGTCATGGAGGCGCCGGGTGTCAGCCAGGACGACGCGTACAACATCGCCAAGCTCATCGCCACCGTCACGGAGCTGGACGACCTGTTTGTGCCGCAGACGAAGCACCAGCGGACGAAGGAGGTGGAGGCGTCGCCGTCGCAGACGATGCTGTATGCGCCCTCGTGGATGCGCCTCAAGTACCTGAGCGAGGTGCTGCAGTCGAACTTGCGCGATGTGCGGTTTTTGTGGATGGACAGCGAGCTGAGCTTGTTTTTCTCGGTCGGTGAGGTAGTCGACTTGATCAATCTCAGCTTTGAGGACAACGCACGGACGAGGGAGGTGATTAGGGAGATCACGGCGAATCCGCAGCCCAAGCAGCAGGAGGAGGGTGCGTGGTAGTTGGGGGAGGACAGCAACGCCTAAGCTATTCTGTGAACTGTGCACCTACCGAGGTAGGTATACGCGTTACGTGGGATGTAGTACAGATCGCCGGAATACACATGCTGCAAATTAGGCCCTGGGGCGACGCACAGCAAGTTGTACGCGCTCCCTCATGTGGCGGCGCATCGGAGCGTTATTGACCAACGGCCACGCCGAGTGGCCTGGTCAATGGTGGCTGCTTATGAACAGCATCCATATGTGGGCTTGCCGATGCAGACACGATGCCTGGGTATATACGCGCTAAGGAGCGAGCGTGGAGCCATTATCGGAGGTTTGTCCCACGTCACTTTCCCGCATAGCTGGCAAGCCCGATCTCCGGTGTTGGCCCCACATGGGAAGGAAATCTGCTGCGCACGTCAACCAACGCAAGGCTCCTCCGGTACTTGACAGCCGAGATCACCATATATACGCATGTTCTCCTGAGATACGAAAAGGTGCTCCGTCCCCGCCACACACTTGTAAACAAGACAGACCCTACTATAAACCCTTTCATGATGCAGACCAGTTGTCTATATGAATCACGACTGTGAAATACTCTGCGTGATCACATACAGAGGGAGCGCAGTAAGGACCCGAGCTTTCAAAGGGCCACAGAACCATCCCTAGCTGAGAAGGGCCTCAATAATGGAATTCAAGAATAGGGGAAGTTATCCTAAAGTTGTCACTGACAGACTTATAAGACTCCTGAACTCTACAGTTCAGGACTGTGGCAACATGAGCAAACAATTCTCTCTGGTTCGCACGTTTTCCAATGTTGGGGAAGACCCAAGGAAGAGGACAGCGGGCACTAGCACAGATTCGTGTCATCGAAACCTGATCGAGAACGCCTCAGTCAGTCATGCGCATGCTATCAATCAGGATCAAGACAGACATGTCATCCTATTCCTGGCCAAGAAGACGACAGTGACTTCACAATCAGGAGATCAAACTCAAGGCGTCTGCAATCCCATCTCAGAAATTCATTGATTAAATTCCTCATCAGAAATTTGTGGTGAATATTTCCTTTGTTGTGTCTGTTTGTACACTCCTTCCCAGCCAGTCCCCCATCCAGTATTAGCCACCTGGGCATTTCCAGTTCCTTCCCTTCCAATCCTGAGCATCAGTTACTGTGTGCACACCGACTAAGGTAATAAAAGGGAGCCTGGAGCTTCGTACTGCCTCCATCCCAATATCCAGCAACAATAGCTATTATTGTGTCCCTGATTGTTCATGATAATGAACTGGAACCAAATGCGATGCAGAAATGCAGGCTCGAACAGCAGTCGCACATGAGCACCATCAATGTGCCAAATCAGACCTCGCAGGGCAGAATCGCAAGCGACAGACGAATTAGATCAGAAAGGAACCAACTGCGATGACAATGGCGGCGAAAAGAAGACAAATGTAGGATATATCGACCAGGGGACGTCACCACAGTAAAACTCAGCCACCGGACAAATTAAACACCACCACAACGCCGATATCATTGACGGCGCCTTTTCCCAAAAACAAATCAAATCCCTGGGTATATACAACAGTTTCGGTTCAAGCTCAACACCACGGGGGCGCTAAGCTTAGTCGCATAGGCCAGCCTCAATGTTCACGACTCGTTGACAGACATGCTATGCGGCATAGCCTCTGGCGAGAGGCTGGCATGATCAGCGTGGTCAAAAGACACAAGTTGGTTCATGTCCATATCTGCCTGAGTTGTCTCAGCATACGCCGCTGGTGAGTGAGGCGGGTGCATTGGCAAGTTGATGGAATGCTTTGAATACATGTCATTGAGACTCGTGCCATCATCCGAAACAGCAGACTCGTGCACCGGGTACAGATCTGCCGAGCCAGGCCGACCAACCATCGACATTGGTGGAGATTGGTCGACGATAGCTGGGTCGCCATGGTGGTGACTTGTGAACGAGAGAGGAGAAACCGACTGCGGGACTAGCGGGGACGGGTGCCCAGCCATGGGTGACAAGAATGTGCTGCTGTATGGCGTATTGAAATTGGAGGCTTGCATCGGGGTGGTTTCGCCCTGTGCGAAAAAGTTGGGGCTTGAGTAGTCCGACGGAGACGGGGCGGTTGTGGCAGACATTGGGTATTGGCGCATGTCGAGGCCAAAGCCGGCTTGTGTGTCGATCCGCAGATTGGGTCCCCCTCCACTCGGCTGCTGAGGCACTGGCGCGAAAATGTTGGGGTTGTGAGAGTGCTGTGCCTGATTCTCACCAGGGTGCTGAATGAAGAACGACGGCATAGGTGTTTGCAGCATGGCAAAGTCCACTGGCATGGGCACTGACCTACTGCGCTGGCGCTTGTGACCGCGGTTCATACCAGGATGTAACGCCGGGGGAGCTCCCCACTGAGTCTCCTGGTACATGCCGACGTGAGGTTGGAAGCTTGGCTGTGAGGATGGCCTGTTCATGGGTGAATTTGGGGCGGACATGGACATTGCATGCATGGTATCGAAGGGGTTTGTCGAATGACGGTTCATGAAGGACTCCAGAGACACAAGCTTAGCCAGTTGACCGCTGAGGACTTTAGGGTTGCCGCCGAGGTGGTGAACCATGCAATGCGACGCCTGTTGATCCTCGGTAAAGTCGCCACACTGGAAGAAGCCGTTGGTGTTGGGTGACGAGTCCATGAAGAAGTTCGGGGGCCTGTTCAACTCAATGACAATGCCACCGAGCTTGTTTGGATCGCCATCGTTGTTCTCCAGGTAGATGGATTTGATAGACGAGAACGGATACTCGATCTTGTATCCGGCTTGCTCGTTGTTGATGTAGTAGGTCATAGTGCACTTGTCGGGCGAGTAGAAGATGATGAGGTCCATGGTGTTTTGGCCCACACGCGTCCACTTGCCAACACTCAGGGAGCGGCAAGTCAAGTGGTGGATCACTGGGGAGCCTGTTAGACCAAGTCCTGGCAAACTGCTGGTGAAAGAAAGTACGAACTCGACTTACAGACTTTGCCTTGGCCGTTCTGGTCTCCACCAAAGGCCATGGCACCATGACCATAAGGCATCAGTCCGCGGCCCAGGAAACCGGCTCCGAGGCCCTTGCCAGACTCCATGGCCTGCATAGCCAGGTACGCGCGCATGGACTCGGGTATCGCATCGAAGTCCTCGCCGGTCTCCAGGCTCTTCTTCGCCAGAGCCTTGATCTTGGCGCGCCTGTTCCACATGTCAGCTGTCTGCGGCCAACACTCTCTCAGGCAAGGAATATCTGCTCACCTGTTCTGGAACCAGATTTGAACCGACCGCTCAGTCATGTTGATTTCCTCGGCGATGCGCTCACGAACATTTGCTGTCGGCGTAGGGTTCTTGTTGAACTCCATCTCCAAAGTATTCAACTGGTCTTGTGTGGCGCGTTGTCGCTTTTGGTTCTTCTGTTGTTGAGTCAAGGTACTCTTCCTTGGGGGCCGTTTTGAGGCAGAGTTGGCATTGTGCGAAGCAGAGGTGGCTGAAAGTGGTGTCTGGAGGCTGCCATTGTGACCACCGGACACAGGTGTCTCTACGCCAGGTGAGCAGGATCCTTCAGACTCCAGACCAGATGCCGATGCCGCCGTGCCTGGGACTGGGAGACTCAAGTCCTCCATTTGTGTGGCCATTTCGGGCTACAGTAATGTGAAGAGGAGTCTGGTGTGAGAATATGGAGCTGATTAGGGTGTAGGTCTGGTGTTTCTTTTTCTGTTCACACAGACGAAACAGTATTCATATAATTCTTCCGACCTGTGATTCTTCCTCGACGACCAAGTTTGGCGTTGCAGACAGTGCGTTGGTATATTGCGCGCAGTACAATGGCTGTACAAATGTGTGCGGTTGAAGAGACCGTGACTCGAGACCGATACGTCGGCGTCGTGATGTAAGGAGCGTGATAGCTGGTGAGGTTGTATGTGTGTGCGTGGTGTGTAAAATGTCAAGACCAAATAGGCAAACAGAAAAATGAGTGTCGTTTGAGCAAGACCAGATGGAAAGAAGAAATCTGGGTCAAGCCAGTGCCGGTGCGAGCGGACGGGAGGGTAGATAGATAGGGTGGGTTAAGCTGGAGAGGGTCACCGGAAGGCGGGCGAAGTCGCTGAATAGTGGATGTCCAGGAGACTTGTCAAGCAGACGGGACTCCGAGCTTATTGAGGCTCGTGCTTTTTTTTTTCCTGGGGAGCGGATCTCGAGAGTCGGGGCCAAGAAAGTCAAGTAAGGTATAGCAAGGGCAGGGTCAGGCGATGTGCGCGATGTAAGTCGGTTTCGAGCAAAAGGTGGGAGTCCTTTCTGTGTTGGCGATAGCCGAAAAAGAGTGTATATGAACACACACGCCCGGAAGGATTGAACGGGGTGGTCCAAGAAGCAGCAAGGCAAGAAATGGAAAAGAAAGGACTGGAGTTTAGGGAGCGACTATGGTTAGAACATAAAAGAAGTGGAGGAAGGGGGAGGAGGAAGACACGAAGGAGACAAAATTGTCGATGTGGTTGTCGTTTGGACAACGGTGAAAGGACCGAAAAGATAGTCAGGAGAGACGGAAAAAAAGGGGGGAGGAGGAGGAGGAGGAAAAGGACAGGCCAACGAATGGCGCGCGAAAAAAAAAAGAATAGAGTAGGAGGAGCAAGGTCTCACCCTTCTCTCAGGAGCCCGGGCAAGCGCGGACGGGGAAGGTGGATTTGCATGCTGGATGGACTGGGGTCAAGGTTGGCCGGGGGCCTCTGGGAGGGAGCTGGACTGGACCTCGCATCAGCATGGAGCCAGGGGAGGGCAGGAGGTGGGAGAGGGAGGAAGGAGGAGGGATGGGATCCTGGCGTGCGGGCACACTTGCCACACCACTCGCTCAGCGCTGTTGCATGCGCATGCACCACCACCTGCAGCTGCTCGAGGCTGCCACCTGCAGGCTGCACCCACTGTGCAAAAAGTGTGGGCGTCGAGGATTGGCCCCAAAGTGTGGAACGGGCATCAATCCTTGTCCATGCCACGGGTGGATCTCGAGGCCGGCATCACCCAGTGAGAATGAGGAACGGTGGAGCACAGTCAACATACTGTAGAATACTGTAAGAACTTTCTCCTCCCGAGGTCCTCTTCAGCTTCATCCCCTTCGCATCATCATCAGTGCCTGTCATCCACAGTCCTCGCGTCCAACGACAAAAGGTCGAAGGCCCCAGCGCCAGATCGAACCGAGCAATTAGTAGATCCTGTCGGTTGGACCCTGACGACGCGAGGCTGGTTGGGTGAATGGGCGTTGGTCCTATTCTCGACTCAACCCCATAATGCTGCAGATGAAGCCCGAGTGTCCACTGCAAGCAAACGCGCAGTTTCCGCGGCCCGACAACAAGCTTGTTGCCAACAGAGTTCATGCACGCTCGAGTCACCGGCTCCGACCCCGACAAGAACGAAACCATTTCGATCAGCAGAGTCGACGACGATCTCCGCTGCATGAGCTCACCAGGTTGGTCGGTTGTTCTTGACGAGCCCCAGACCTTTCTCACATTGGGTGGGCGCCCGGAATAGTTCGGTCGCGGGCCACCACCACCACCACCACCACCACATCATCGCGTTATCATCAGGGCACCACACCATGAGATAGTGTCACCGAGGCCACCAAAACCTCACCAACATGGTTGGCGGCTGGTCGCACAAAATCCATGTTCCTGGCCCGCGCATGCTTTGGGTCCATGCAGCTGTTCCCCGTACCTGCATTAGCGTCAGGGGACCGTTGTCCTAAAAAAGACTGGCCGTCAACGCTAAACGCCAGGCCCCGAACGTGATGCGCGAGACCCGTGGAGCATCGTGTCTCTGTCTCACGTCCATTGGCTTGAGCCTCGGCCTGTCAGAACTCTTTCCAGATTCCTGCAGCAAACATGATTCTGCACTGTGCAATGCGTGCCAGCGTGTGCGTGCCCGGCTCAGCCTGCAGCCGACCACCACGCCGAGTGGACATCGCCCACCGCAGGCACTGCTGCAAAAACAGATGGGAATTCGGAATTTGCGTGCGATGACGAACACCATCTTGTTCTGACTTACCCGGTGCGGATACACAGTACACGGTCGCAGTACGGAGCCCCATCCCACCCACTGATGCCACCTCACAGCCGATACTGGTCTCACAGTGCGACACAATTCAAACAGAAAATGATCCAGTGAGATCCGATAGCGAGCGGCCTTTGCTGCTTGCCGCCATTATCTTGTCAGACTCAACGGCGTCTCGTCACTAGCTTGTACTGAAGGCCGACCGACAGTTGTGAAGCCTAGAGACGACTACCAGGTACTTGGCGACTCGGATAATAGCCGGGTCAGAGCATTTCACGGTGACGAATTACGGGATTCACGGCCTAGGACCCGGGGCACTGACTCTCTACTACCGGTACTCAGGGTCTGGTCAGTGACTCACAGACCACAATACGGCTCCCTGCACTGTCTACATATCGCCGGCAACATGGAAACAAATGTTTGTCTGTCATCCTGAATCAACTCTCTAGGAAGCACCATACCGAGCCGAAAGGAAGGGGCTCCTGCTCTTGCCGTAGCTTGCCAGGGCACTTTCTCGGGACTCTTTAAAGATCCATCCCGGGCTGTGCGGTTGTCGAGGCGCTGCGAGAATGGGATTTGTGTGACATTCGGCGCGTAGCACATCGCGCAGGGCCGAATGAGACAACCAGCAGGGACCGAAACACACGCGTCACCGCCTGCGTTGATGACTCCGCTGATCGCAGACGACAAGTCCTATGCATACACCCGCATAGCTGCACTGGTCAAGCGGGTCGATGATGCTGGTGGGCCTGGCTTTCTGAACTTTGGTAAAGCAGGCCCTAAGAGCAAGATCGCAGAATCCTCGTTGACAACGCTTCAGGTGCCTCTCAACGACAGCCGCTCGGCGCTGGTGGGCCTTGATACGCCCAGCGTCCCGCCAGCATGGCCGGCTGGCCGTAAGCCTGGTCAGCCAGCTGTTATGTAGTCAAATCAATTCCTGCGGACAAGACCACCACAATGTTTTAGTATCAGGCGCACGAGACTCTCGGTTATCTGTCTCCAACGGTTGCCTTGCTTTACAAACGATTACGGGCGCGTTCTGGAACGAGTGAGCCTCGATGCGTGTGCTGCGTTCCACGAATGGCGCCGGGCGGCCAGGAAAAGGGGGAATCCGCCAAGAGAAAAGTGCGAACCTTGCCGCTGCCACCCCGTCACCGTGCATTTTCGACAAACGCATGCTTCGCGCACAGTACCCCATGTTTGCCGGCGAAATAGGGAGAAACAGCAGGTAGCGGCAACGGTGGTCTGTCGTGTTTGTGGTGCAGTCTCAAGCTTCAGCACTTGTGACCGTGGACCGAAACCTCGTCAACGGTGGTGACTGCTTGCACCGCACCTCTGTCCGACGATTCACAGCACCGGTCTCAAAGATTTTTGCTGTTGGTCCCGCGGATATAACCACCGGATGCTTCGGGGTAAGCAAAAAGCATAGCTTGCATGCAGGGGACTGCAGCTACCGATATGTTTTCTCGTAACGATTCTCGAGCCCTTCTACAGGAAAAGACACCATCGTATCGCGACAGGCACATTGGAACCGAGCTTTTGTTCACTCGTGCCGAGCTAAGGGTTCAATTCGTTCATCAGTCACATTGTGGCCTGTGTGTTGTGCGAGATCAACAACGTGCGACTCGATCAGAGACAACACGAGACTCACAGAGCGGGCAGGTCTAGTTTGCGGGAAGCCGACGATGAGTCCTCCACACTTGACAAGTTTGACAGAATTTGCTAATCATGTTGGGTGGTGAGCATTCTTCTGAGCTTTGAGGGTTTTATGGAAGCATCGCCGTTGTTTGCAGAAACCCAAACCCCCGACCTAGGAGCTTCAAACACCACTAGCGAGGCTAACTGATTCCAAAAATAGCGACGCGCTTGAACGCCGGTTGATCAGGCGGCTACTACTCTAGTACTCCGTATGGTACGCTACTTGAAGTGAAGCTGCTCAACCTCCCTCTATATGCAACAGAGTCCAAGAAGGTTACACCACTACCACGTCTTGGAGTCTCTTATCCGAAGATCTCGGTTTGCGCCTGTCAGCCCTCCGCCGCCCGTGTCAGTTGCCAGCAGTGCCTTTCACTTGTTGGCACTGTGTGGATGGGGTTGGTTTATGCTCCTGAAAGTTTACCCCTGGATTCACTGGGAGTATCCTTGCCTTGATTGCAACTTTACCCCTGGACCGAGTGGGTCCCCAAAACTTCAGACGAAAAAGTACCATGGGTTCGGAAGCAGATCATGATGCCCAAAAACGGCCTAGCTACGATCTTCCTTTCGTCTGAACTTCTGGTTGAAAATCTGTGTGCAACTCCCGCACCTCGTTTGATCCTCATGGAATGAACACAACAGGTACATATCGTGCCACAACTGTTCGGAGAGGAGAAAAGTCCGCTGTAGAGATAAAGTTGACATTGCACCAAATCGGGCCATTTTTCAGCGCCTTCTTCAACTCACAAAAAGCACATGATGGTCGGCACACTACTCCGGACAACGACTGACATCAGGTGACTCGCTGGCCGGAAGTCATTGGCACAGATCCGGAAGAGAAGGGGACGATCTCTCCGGCGTCCTCCATCACCTCCAAAGGTAAGAGAGGACGTCAACGAGATTTTGGCACCTGTCTTGGCTGTCCACTCGGGTCTTGTTCTCCTCGGAGTTGCCATGTCCATCCGCGGTGGATGCAAGCCACCTGGGGGGAGGTGGGGGGACGGGCGCGGACAAGGGCTGGCTGGCTCGTCGTCCTCCCCTGAGTCAGGGTGCGATGGAGTCAAAGAAGGTTCGTCGATCAGCTAGGGTTTCTTTCTTTTCCGCTTTCGCTTTGCCGCCGGCTGCTAGTCGCGCTTCATCAAAAGCCCGATGTCAACGGGCCAAGGGCCGATGAGAGGCTGTGTCTTGCTGGCGCCGTTGGCTTGGTAGCGAATCGTGGTATTGACAGTGTGACCCTGCGTATCATACTGCGGCTCTGCATGGAGAATGTAGGGCTTTGAGTTATATGCTCTGTTTAGCAATTGTGACGGTAATGATCAACCGTCAACGAGGCAGCGAGGGCGAAGTTTTCTTTTGCGTGGGCAGGAAGTCAGCTCCACGGCAGCATGCGGCAGAGTCATCTGATCACCCCGTGCCACCAAGGTTGCTTTTCACCACATGCAGCAGCCCGCAACATGCATCATCGTCGCCCGTCTCATCGCGTTCGGCTCCATTGTGTGCGAACCATGTTGACGGGAAACACCGCACGTACCAAGCTGGTTGCTTGTGTCAGCAAAGTCATCGTCCCTCATCGTCCCAACATGCTGTCCCGTGCCATGCGTGCCATGCATGGGCTTGGAATTCTAGCGGGTCTTCCGGCCTTGCTTCTCCTTCGCTGGGCCCATACTCCGAATGTGGGCGACTGTTCCGCTGTCTTGCCTCGGCCACATCAGCCTTTCCCCCACCTGGGAGCTGCTGGCATCTTGTTCTTCTCAGCCTTGTTCCGGTCCGAGGTACCGTGTGCGAGGCTGAGATAACCTTAGTAACTTACCAGTATGACGCGATATCGCCGGGTGTGACGACCTAGGACTCCTAGTGTACGGCTCAAACTCGCCTACCACCATACAGACACTAGTGCATGGGACGTATGAAGTAAGTATTCTGCATATCTCATGATCTGTGCAATCCCCAGAAATTGTGCCTGGCAAGTTTCTTTCTGGTGCAGCGAGCATCGTCTCGACCACCTGGGTTATGGACACACTGGACGGTCCAACCCCCTATCATAGCGTAGGGTGTCCTAGTGAAGGGTGTGCAGCATCTCTACGTCGAAGGCTCATCATCCTAGTTCGATACCGCTATTGAGTGCTTTACATCCGACTCGCTCTTCAAGGGCCCGGTCTCAGTCTGGGCGTTCATGCCTCGTCCCGTAGGGTACGGGATACGCAAGCAACGATCTATTCCATCAAGCCCATACGCACAAAACCAGCGCAACGCATTCATTTCCCCTTCCAGCCGGCACCGTCAAGACCTCTCCAAACACACACAAACACGCACAATGCGCATATAGTGCACCATGACAAGTGTCAAACCGTAGCGCTGGGGTCTCACCAACTTTCTGCTCTGTTGTGTTTCCTGTGGGTTGAGGCGGAGCCGTCACACTTGCTATCGTGGGGGGATGGAAACTAAACTGTTTTTGGCTACACCGGCGCACACTTGTCACAATGGCGGAAACGGGCAGCACAGACAGCATGCAGCTACAGAGACGATGGACAGACGCTCGATGTGGCTGTGCCACCTACTACTCAGGCCCATTTTCGTTGATGCTGATATTCTGATACCTCCTTGCGCTATCGAAGTCAACTTACCAAGGGACTGTAGTTCAGATTCGCAGTATCAGCCTCTTTTCACCTGACGTATCACCAGCATCGCGCCGAGACGTCCGTGTGCACCCGCTGTTGGCGGGCCTCATCACATCACGATTCATTTGGGGGACTAGCGTCCGCAAGTGATGAGGCTCTCGTCAGTTCGTCCGATCTCTCGCGCGGCGATTAACGGGATCTCCCCCGGCCCGACTGCAGATCAAGAGCCCGTCCGTCGGGATGAAATCCCTGAGGCTCTGTGGTCGCGTCCATGCTTCTTTTCAGGGTTTTTCGAGAGCTTGTGTGGAAAGTATGTGACGGAATTGGCTTTTTTCGATTTCTATTCTTGGGTTCAGATCACACCGATCGCTGTCGGAGCTACACCGACGGAGTACTCCGTAACTCTGTCCGATATGCTCCCGGAGGTCTACGGAGTATCCGTACGGAGATACCTACTTCAATCGCAAATTTCTGCGCGTGAACTTTATATTGTCTGGGACCCGATGAGCTGCACCGGTCGGGAAGCTCGCACGGTCTTACCTAAGATCGTTTCAGGAAGTCGCGCACACAAAATCGATAATCGTTAAGTTCGGCCCGCACCAATTCTTCTCACCCCAGAACACCCACAGCAACAGCGTAACCACCAGAACTAGCCCCATGACCGGCCCAGCATAGTTCATGTTCGTAGCATCGACCGGAATGTTCTGCGGAAAGGGCAAGAATACGTACATCCACAGCGTGCACACCAGCGCAAAGACATTGGCAAAGCCGCTTCAGCGGCCCCAGTTCCACTCCCGAGGTCTCCTAGCTTGAGTTCCTCGGGGGATATCGAGCGTACGTACAGGACCGCAGAGATGGCGATTGCGTAACTGATGTACAAGGAGAGCGAGGACAGGGCCGTCACGGCGCCGAGGGCAATGTAGCTTCCCGAGCCGATGTTGAGCAGTGCTAGGAGGCACACGATGAAGACGCTGAGGAAGACGGAGCGGACTGGCACGCGGTGTTTGGGGTCGATCTAGTGGATATGTCAGTCATTTTTTAGTGCTCACTTTGTGCCCGCAATGATTGGTGTTTGGCACTGAAGGAGGCACGACAAGAAGTCACGTAGGCAAAGTAGCTAGGAAGTCCACCGTCACGCGCCCATGCCCAGGTCAGGCGAGACACGGAAGCCACAGCGGCCAGAGACACAGCGAAGCCAATAATCACGAGGCCAGCTACCATGGCGGTCGTAGCTCCCGTAGAGTTGGTCGTGTTCATCAGGATCGAGATGACGGGCTTCGAGGCAGCCAGGGCGTCTTCGACAGAGCCCATGGCGACAAGCACCACGATGCCCATAATGAAGGCCAAGATGCCGTTGCTGAAAATGGACCAGAACATCGCTCTTAGCACGGACATTTTGGCATGTCTTGTTTCTTCGCTTTTGTGGATCGCGGCGTCGAAGCCTACGAGAACAATTAGTACCACAAACAGCTTCGAACACTGTAGCTGAGCCATACCTATCTCCGGCATGGCAGCCTGCTTCGATGGAGAGAAGCACCATCAGCTCAGTTTGGACTTACCATTGAATATTCAGACACTCGACAACAAGCCACAATTCCAAGAGACAAAGCCGTTCTCCCAACCCGAAGAGATATTCCAGGACAGGAACACGAAATCCGCAGAATGCCGTGTCCCTAGCGCAGCGAGAACCACCACGAAAATGACGAATAGGGCAACATGAAGAACGCCCGCCAACACCTCGACCCAGGGGTTGAGCCAGAAAGCAGACATGTTCATGAGTGCCTGCACGACGCAGATGCATATGACGAGCAGCGCCGCGTGCCAACCCTCAAAGGTGAAATCTGGATAGTTCAGGAGAATGGCGGCCTCGAGAATGACCACAGCGTAGTTGGCCGTTCCCGCGAGGAGAGATACGCATCCGAACCACGTTGCCCAGCCTTGAGCCAGGGGGCAAACCGTTTCGTCCCGGGAGAGGCAAGATGGTGTGTCCAGGGGTACTGGGCACCTGCCATGGGGAGGATCGAGGCCATCTCTCCCAGGGAGGCAGCTTGGGCCAAGGCCCCGGCGAAGACGACGATTATACCCCAAATGAAGTTGTTTGGGCCGCCGTTGTTGAGGGCGTAGTACATGTTTCTGCCACAAAGTTGTGTCAGTGACATTGCCAGCAATGCTCACCTGAGCATCTCGGCACCCAGGTACTCGGATGAAGCTGCCTCTGGGCCGCAATAGACACCTACAGTCCGCTACAAGACTTACCCGCAGATTCCTTCCCACACCGAAGGTAAGTCGAAGGGTAGGCAAAGAGCTGGGATGTCGAGAATAGGCGCCTGGTCCGCGTCTGAACCTCCAATGTCGGATCGAGGTCAGGCGCCAGCTTGGGGCGAGGAGTCTGCGCCATGGCGAGGCCCCGCAGATAATCCATACTCCTCTTTCGACATGGTATTCGAGCAATTGCAAGATGAACAAGACCAAGCAAAAGCAGGTTAGTATCCCACTGGTACAGCTTCGAAGCAGGAAGCGATGCTGTCAGAGGGGGAAAAAATTGGAGGGAGAGGCAAGATGGCGCCTTTGTGTCCCAGAGTCGAGCGAGACGCGCTCGGTGGATTCGAACTGCAGCTTGCGGCCCTCCCTGTAGCATTGCATATGGAGCCGTGGGTGAGAGTGTGACGAATGGGAGGATACGGCCGGGGACCTTCGATGATAGAGGAGATCTGCATACTTTGCACCTGTGGGACTCTGCGGTGAAGAGACCACAGAACGCTTGCTGGCTCGTCGAGTCTGCGAAAATGTGTGCGTGCGAAGTCGCCACTAATGCAGCCTTGGGCCTCAGTAGATAGATGAATTCCATCATTTCTGGGTGAATAGCGATCGGATGAAGCAATCATGATGGCACAAAGTAGCTGGAGAAAAGGTCTCTTGGAGTTCCCCACGTAGTACAGGCATCGCTTGGAGCTCGGCGAGGAGGTAATCGTCGGCGGCCATACTGCCGAGGCCTGCTACGACCTCTTCGGATTGCTTAAGGGCGCTCATGGCGAGATTTTCGTAGGCGGATATTGATTAGCATGGACGGGTATTGTGAACACCAAATAGTCAGCACTGACCTCGAAGACCTGCACCAGGCCATTGGTAATGATTTGCACGGGTGCATATCCAGCATAGGACGTCAACGTGCCGGTCAGGCCGGGCCCCAGCTTCATGAGAGGGTACATCTTCTGCATGATATCACCTGCTCGAGACGATGATGATGCTTGGGCGTGATCGGCTCGGTCTTTTTTCACAG
Organism: Ophiognomonia clavigignenti-juglandacearum; assembly: GCA_003671545.1. Lineage (NCBI taxonomy): Eukaryota > Fungi > Ascomycota > Sordariomycetes > Diaporthales > Gnomoniaceae > Ophiognomonia > Ophiognomonia clavigignenti-juglandacearum. The sequence goes on along the minus strand of PYFS01004647.1, from coordinate 628 downwards.
CTGTGCAAATGGTTCGGAGGCGCTCTGCATGCTGGTTGTCGTTTTGCGCCATGCACGCTCCGAGATGGATCTGCAGCTTGTCGTCGGAACCCTGGCCCCGTTGCGCCCGAAGGACACTTTCAAGTTCCTTCACGGATTTCTGCAGTGTTGTCTGGTATTCTGAGATCTCGCTGTCGTCTGAGGCAGCTCGAGTGGAGGAGAAGTGCAATTCCACGTGTAGAAGTTGCAGCGGCTGCTGGTCGCTTCCCGGCCGAGGCGCCTCGCTCTCCGCCTTCACATCACCCGTCAGTTCAGCTTCATGACCTTCTCCATCTTGAACAGAGTCAGTCGAGGCATGGAATCTCCTCAGCCCGAGTTTCTCTCTCCATCCCCGATGTGGCCCCATAATCGTGTCACGTTTGTGATACGCCGCTCGCTGGTCGTATGCGCTGTTTCTTTACTTCGCTTTCGCAACTTCGCTAATAAAGTTGCAATATTTGAGGCATGGCAGAAGCCTGGAAAGAGTGCGCTAGGCAGTGTGCTCGATTTAGCGCAAATATATTTGTAACCGATGTGAGATATATTTACCGTATAAGCCTACAAAATAGCCTACGGCCCGTTACAGACCAATAGACCTGTTTAGGCCGTA
>PYFS01004646.1:0-34938 GCA_003671545.1 Ophiognomonia clavigignenti-juglandacearum | reverse complement strand
AGCCTTTTTAAATCATAGCCTCCGGCTTATATTTTAATAAGGCGAAAAAAAAAAAAAAAAAAAAAAAAAAGGGGGGGGGGGGGGGGGGGGGGGGGGGGAAGTCTATAAAACTTTGGCTTTGCACTTATAGATTGTTTATTTCGACCTATATACCCTTTAAAATTCCTTCGAAATACTGTAAATATAATTCTTTCAATTAAAGCTTTATAAATATATATATATTAGTCAATATATAGTATTTCCGCCTACGGTTCTATATATGTGGTATTTTATTATATTTCCGCTCTTCCTCGATTAAAGAAAGAGTAAGGTATAGTCCTAGGCTTTTAATAGGCCTTGACCCTTAATCTACCTTTATTGCGATATTATATTAAAGTTTTCACTTTTTATATACCTATATAAGATTTTTGCTTAATTCTTCTTCTTCTTCTTTTTATTATTTATATTTATTTCTTAACTTTAAATTTATCATAAGTAAAAGCGGATATATCCAAGATATTAAAATTTAGTTATATATTTACTTAACCCTTTATTTAGCAGATACGAATACGAATTTTATTAATATATTATTTATGAAAATAATGTCTTTATTATTATCTCGATCTAATATAACCAAAACGATCTCTTTAAATATATTATCTAAAAGATTAATAATTATAATTAGTTTTTCTTTTACAATTGAATAAACTATTGAGATTATTATTAATATTATTAATATTTATGTTAAAAAAGCTCTATAGGATTATATTATTAGATTTATTGAAAATAATTACAAGAATTTTATTTATTTTCTTCCCGCTAATATTATCATAGATAAACTTTGATTTAATCTTTTTGAAAGAAAATATTATTAATACGTTTTTATATATATCTATTCTAGCTAATAGATTCCATTCAATAACATTATAAAACGCAAACACCGAAGACTTTTTATTTTTATTATAAAGAAGATCAATTAATTAGCTAATTATTTATAATATATCAATATCATTCTCAATATCTTTAGTGATATCTTTGTTTTACCGGATTATTATTATGTTTATGTGCTTTCTAAATTATAGAATTTTATATTAGATTATATATGATATTGGGAAAATATGTTATATAGTAAATAAGGTAGTCGTGTTTTTAAAATTTATTATGAAAAGAATTTACGATTTATCTTAAAGAAAATTAATTCTATTCATATTAATATAGAGGGTATAATAAAGGTAATTTATAATCTTATATAGCATATATATAAATTTAGAATTCTTTTCAGCTCCCATTATCTATTATTATATTATTTATATTATTAATTAAATTATTTTAAATTTTATTTAAGGACCTTATATCAATATTTAATTAATTATATATTATATTAGTTTTAGTTTTATTAAGCTATTTTTATATTTCATTGTATATTTATATTTTTTAATCTAATTTATTTTTTATCTTCACTAAGTTTTAATTATTTTCTTTTTTACTGTTTCATTTCTTTCTTTATATGTTATTTATCTATTTGATTGCAATAGGCTTACTTAGTTGTATTGTTGTTTATTTATATAACTAGACCTCTATATTCAGCCCGCGGAACTCGCGACAGATTTGTTTATTTCCTTTCTTCTTTCTTTATATATTATACTCTTTAATACAACAGGTTTTCCAGGACCTTTCACCTTTAAATCCGTAATATTAAAATATACCCTATGTAAGCTGTTAGTTTTAAAAAGCATATTTTTCCATTATTTGTTTACGAATTCCTTCCTACTATAGTTTAAGATCGCCCTCGTCATTAAATACCAGATATTATATTTCTCTAAAGCAAAGACAACTGCGACATGTTTTTTCTTGAAATAAAAAGAAGAATTACCATAAATTCCGATATGTTTAATTCGAATTACGCTCGACTTTATCACATATACGGACAGCTTGCGTCAAAGCCGGACTACACCAGCTCCGTCGATATTTTCCGGTCGTTTAAAACCTAGGCGGAGGAAATATAGATTTTCGATATGGATTTTTTAATAGATGCTATAAAAGCCATTTTGGAAAGTCCTAATTCTTTTAAAAAATATATGTAAAAGTATCTAATAACCTTATTTAGGAAAACACTAATCTAATAAGCTTTTTCTTATATTTTTTCGATTTCTCTCTTTTCGATATAAAGACTAAAGCTTAGCTTTTAAATACCAAAACTACGTTATTAATAGTACCTTTTAACAATTAAATAAAAAAAAGCTAAATACAGAAGATTAATCCGAGGATTATAAATCGTTTTACGCTTTGATTTAAGCGCTTTTCTATAATATTATCCCGGAACCCAAAAAGTTAATATTAGCTGATAACCCGATAAACATCTGCATTAATATAATACAAATTCGTAGATTTAGCTAAAAATAGAAAGATCTTTTCGAGAAACTATGGTATAACTATGAAAACTTAATTATATCGCGATATATTATAAAAAGCCGATATTAATTATAGTTCAAGCAATAGCTTCGTAATTTAGGCCGGCATTAAAGTTCGATGAAAATTGAAATAAATATAATATTAACCGATAAATTTTATAGAAATTGTACAATTTCAGGAGATATCGGTGAGTTTTCGTGGCTGTATTTTGAATTAATACAACCTCGGCTAAATATAATATATGTGAATCGCCTTGGCGCTTATGCCAATAGCTCACTTTTAAGATATCTAGCCGATAGAATTATATTAAATTAAGAATCAAATTAGGGCACGAATTCGACAACATCCGGTTATTTAAATAGATTCATAAGTTAAAAGATAATATAATAAATTTATCTAATTTTATTATTATCTAGTTATATAAGTAGACCTCTTAAGTTAATCTATAGAATCCATAACGAATTCTATTTTTTTTCTTTTTTTTTCTATATATACTATATTGTTTCATATAACCTTTTTCCTAGTATTCTTTATCTTTAAATAAAAGTGAAATTCGTTATTAAAAATGAAGAAATTTCAATAAACAAGTTTTAAATATATATTGCTATATAAAGAATAGCTAATAGAAATAGATCTTAAATTTTTGAGAACATGAATATAACAGCGGTGCCGCAGCCATCCGGCCCACGCCCTCAATTGCTAGATTATGTCAGCATTCGTACACCCACCAAAAGAGTTACTCATCCTTTCTAACGAAAGGCATTATCACGGGCGAATCCCGGAGACCACAATTGAGCAGTCTGCAACTCCAACCTCCAGCTTAGCAAAGCATCCATTTAGATCAGTACCTCAGTTGGCTGGCCGCACATTAGAGATGCCACTGCGTCGAAATTGAAAGCCGGCCTGAGCACCACGGTAGCCAGCACCAGTAATAATGACAGCTCGCGGCAAGGTCCTATTCCACGGTTGGTTGTGTGGCCCAACTGTCGCATATGGAACATAATAGTGCCAATCAGCGGCACAGATTCCCCACACATCACTAAGCGACAAGTAGCTTGCCTTGAAGCGGGCTTTGGTCCGCGTCCCCGCCACCTGGACTGCCTACATAATACGAGGCTTGCAACACTGAGTTCAAAGAGCCCTCTCGTGGGGCCTCTCAGAGCTGGGAGGCCCCCACGAGTAGAGCGCGAGGCCGCCTGCACTGCTGACATCACGTCCTTCACCGGGCGCAAAGCTGAGGGTACTGTGCCACATTGGAACCGTGAGACAAGCATATGCGCTGCTGACGTATATATCTTCATGGCTGGTGGATCAGTTGATTCGGAATCTGCATCCCCAGTCGTACCATCCCTCTCCCTTCTTGCACATCCTGACAACACTGATCGCAATGAATTCTTCCGCTTTTGTTCCTCTGGAGGTCCTGCTGAACCACTTCTCTGGTGTCACCTCCGCAAACGTCACCACCGCTGGCTTTTCGAATGCAAGCCTCGTGACGTCCGCTGGCGGCGGCTCGACTTGCATTACAGGAGACGTTCGGATTGCTATCAACGTGACCGGGACCAACATCGTCTACTCCGCTCCTGAAAATCAGATGGCGGTAACAGAATCGTTTGCCGAGCTGTTCCAGGTCGATTCAACCTTCGGTGCCAACGTCATAAGCGGGCCGAGTGTAATCTCTGGCAACTACAGTATCTTCTGCAAGCTTTGCGTCTCGAGCGAAGTTTCGACCACTGCTAACGTCAAGACGGTGCAGTTGCTGACACATGGTGCAACCTTGGACCACACCTACTGGGACATCGCGCCAGGCTATAGCTATGTCGACGTCGCCTCGGCCGCGGGTTACGCAACGCTATCTTACGACCAGTTGGGCGTTGGGAACTCAGATCATCCGGATCCTATTCAGGTCGTACAAGCAGCCGCACAGGTCGCTATCACGCACGAGCTGATCGGCCTGCTCCGGAGTTCCAAATTGGGTGGTTTCGAGTTCGAAAAAGTGGTTGGTGTGGGGCATAGTGCAGGAAGCACATTGACCCAGGGTATTACTACGCAATATCCAAAGGATTTCGATGCCGTGATTCTGTCCGGAACCAGTACCAGTGCGGATTCCGTGGCCCTGACCGTCGCGGCTTTCAACTTCGTCAACGCAAACACAGATCCGGCGCCTAAATTGACGGCCTTACCTGCAGGATTCCTCACACAAGAATCAGCAGTGGGAATACAGTTCGCTTTCTATCGGTACCCGAACTTCGATATTCATGCCTTCAACCAACAAGTCGCGAATAAGCAAACAAACACCCTTGGCATTCTCCTCACACTGGGTGGCATCGTCGCGCCCTCAACTGAATTTACGGGACCAGTCGATGTTGTCAACGGCCAAAATGATCTCGTTTTCTGTGGTGGCGACTGTCTTTACCCACAAGACCAGAACGAGGCGGTTCTGACGTTGTTCTACCCAGCAGCATCAAGTGGAAGTCAGACGTATATAGCATCGGGTTCGGGTCATGCGATTGCAGCACACAAGAGTGGGCCGGACAGCTTTGACCAGATGACCCAGTTCTTGCAGGCCAATGGCCTCTGAAACTTTGTACAAGTAAACTTGGATTCTGAAGAATGAGGGCGCAAACATTTGATCTCAAGTTTTCGGTTATGATAGTGCGCGTATGGGCATGCTTAAAGCAACACACCAGTAACCACAATCTGCCAGGCCTTTTTAAATTTTATCGTCCTCTTTCTTGGTTAAGTGTAGCCCGGTGAGCTAGCTTTTGAGGGTGATTATCAACTTAGTATTAGATATCCTCGTTTTATTTCAGCTATCCGTGCCCTACTTTCTAGGCGTTACGTAAAAATTAGCTTAGGGACAGAATTGACAATATGCAATTTTTTTTTTTAATTTTGTTTTTGATATTTGGATATATCAGAGATTTTTCAAGCCGTTATAGAAGCTATTAAGGATCTTTTATAATTATTTTATATAAATATTACGCTAAATTATAATAATTGTCTTTAAAAATTATCCTTTAAAAATTTCGAAATTATTATAATATTATTCAATTCGTATTCGAATATATATATAGATTTTTATTATAAAATTAAAAGATATTAATATATATATTAATAATAATCTAAATAACGAAAATCGTTAATAATTTTATTTTAATCTATTTTATATATCCGTAATCGCTTTTTCGAAATTACTTTTCGCTATATTTATTAATATCGTCGACCGCTTATATATTCTTCTTTCAAATTTATTTATATAATATTTTGAAAAAAAAAGGTATTTAAAGAAAGAGAAGAAAGAGAAGAAAGAGAAGAAAGAGAAGAAAGAGAAGAAAGAGAAGAAAGAGAAGAAAGAGAAGAAAGAGAAGAAAGAGAAGAAAGAGAAGAAAGAGAAGAAAGAGAAGAAAGAGAAGAAAGAGAAGAAAGAGAAGAAAGAGAAGAAAGAGAAGAAAGAGAAGCAGAAGAAAGAGAAGAAAATGAAGATTATTATTATTATAATATTTAATTTATTTTATATAATTAATTCGTTTATAATAATATTTAGAATTATTAAAATAATTTAAAAAATTTATATTAATAAAAAAATTATAAATTTATATATTATTAATATTATATTATTATTTATTTAAATTAATTATATAAAATATTCTTATTAAATTATTTTATTTTGCTATAATAGCTTTATTTATTAATATAGCGAAAAAGTCGATAAAAATTATATTATTAAAAATATTTAAATATGTGGGAACTGTAATGTGAGCCCAGCCGGGCTGGCATAGGTTCACACCTTCTTAGTCAGCTTTGTTCAATCGGGCAAGTCTAGGTAGCAATGGGCCCAGCGTATGCGCTGGCCCTGCAATTGGCTACAACGCCGATGCTAGTGCCAATCGGGACTAGCGCCCTCCGGGGCCGCACTTAGACTAAGTTGACGGCAGCCCTACGGCTGCCACTTACTCTTTCCTCTTGATAAACCAACAATAGAAACAACTCAACCCAACGTATACGTACGCATATCAATCACGTGATATAACCTACCGACAAAATATTATAGTAAATTCGAATATATTATTATAATTTAATTTATAAGTATATAAATAGAAATATAAAGTAAGTGCTAAATAATTATATTATTGGAACTACTAAGTAAAGATAAAGCAGACGAATAATGTATATATTAGAGATTAATATAAAGAATTTAAAGAGCTTTTTAACTAATATATAAAGCTTAAATATAGCTATAAGCTCAATCTATAATATACCCCCTTTTCTATTTACAGCGCTTTTGCTAATAGTATATTTAGATATTATATATAGTTTATATGCGAATTATATATAGACCAGGCCCGGTCCGGGCCCGCGATATATTCTCTAAATTTTTTACCTTAGTTATAAGCTTATATTGTACATTCGAATAAGAATCAGTATTAATATCGGTGGTATTTACAATGCGATCTATCTTTATTTCACTAAGATATATAAAATTTAATTTTCCTATATTTCCCGTTATATATAAAGCGCTATCTATTAATAATATATTAATTCCAACCTAGATTTGGTTTAGGCTTATAGCGGTTATTAACAATACTTTTTAACGAATATTAACGGCGGTAATTAGCGTTATCCATATACTATAGATCTTTAGATAAGCTTTTAATCTAAGGAATTTTATTAATGCTCCGCTTTTAATTCGATTAAATAGCACGACCGATTTTATATAGCCTTTATTTAGGAATTACTCTACGAGCCTATATTGAATCGGCCGATATTTTTTTTAAAGATTTTCTTTATAAGAATAATAAATTTATAAACAATAGTCCGAAGGGAAAATATATATATACGGATGGGGCGCGAATCGGGCGTAGACCGGGTCCGTTATAATATAAAATTGCTTTATTTATCTTTATATTTTAACTAAATGCCAAAATTCAAGGTTAAATCTATCCTTATGGTCTTCGTAACTATTCCGACTTATTTTCTAGTTATTTTAATATTCGTAATACCCTTTTATTAAATCCGGGGATATCGTTATATTTTCTTCCGGGGATAGTATTTTTTTTAAATAGCTAATTTAGCTATAAGAAAAGCATTTCCGGTACTCCTTTATTATTATAAAATAGACGTTTATATTTATCGATTCCTTAGATTATAAACTTATCGAATTTTATCTAATAACCGTATTGCTCAATATTCTACTAAAAATGCGTAAAAGATTTATAAATTCTATATATATTTCGGGCTATTTCTTATGATCGAAGCGCACCCGGACCGGACCTATTATAATAGCGGCGAGTAACAGAATTTTGCTATTATCCGGTTACTTCGCCTCCTTCGTTTTTAGAATCCGGGATTTCTATTCCGAGATATACGGCGTAATAGCTTTTTATCCGTTTTCCTTTGAACGGATCGTAATTAAATTAAGCCTAGCTTTCTTTATATAGTGAAGATCATCTTTTGTTATAATAAAAGAAATTAATATAGCGGGCTATCCTCCGAAATTATCTATCGCTTTAATTCCGTTTATACATTCGTTAAAATTCGCTTTTTTAATTTTAAAGTATATATAAATATAATAAAATTGCGCGGCGGTAAAGCCGATTGCTTCGTTATCAACCCGGAGCTTATATCGGATTTTATATGATTAATCTAATAACGTAATAATTATATGAACGTTAATCTTATTGCTTAGTTTAGGCGTATTGGGCAAGATTTGGCGGAAGCGTAATATAGATATGATACCGGGACGGGTATGGCGTAGGCGCGAAGGGAGGGTGTCGAGGAAAAAAAAGTCGATTGCTTTAAGTTAAAAGCAAAAGGAGCAAAAGGATTTTTAGTAAATATTATGGTCCGATCTATGAATATATTAATAAGAATATAGAATGGGTACTAAATGGTTATATTATTGAAGATATCAAATAAAGATAAGATAGATGGGTAATATATGTATTGGAGATTGATATAAAGAACTTGAAGCCCCCTAATTAATACGCAGAGCTTAGGCATAGCCGTAAGCTCAATGCATAATATATATTAAAGTTTTTATTTTGAAGAAAATTAAATCTTGAATAATTAGTAAATATATATAAATCGCTAAAAACAAAATTCGCAATAATAGTAAATAAGATTTATAATATAATTATAAAATCGAAAAAAAAAAAATATAAAAATATTCTATAAATAATATAAAATTCGAATATAGCTTATTAAAAAGCGTATTAATAGAAAAGCTAAAAAGCTTCATCCGTTATATAGATATTATTTATAATTATAATATTATTAATATATCTATTGCTAAATATTTCCTTTTATTTATATTCAATATGTTTAGCAAATTGATTTTTTATAATATATTTAGATTTAAGTCCAAATTTCTTATTAAATTTAAAGAACTAAGAATAAAAGAATTATATATTATCGAACATAAAAATATAATTATAATTCTAAATGAATTTATAAGTAGAAGTAAATATATATTTATAGTATATATTTATATATATATTTAAAAATCCAATATCGAATATAATCAATATAATTGTAATAAAATATACGCTTTACTATATTAGTTATAATAATCTATTATAATACCTATGATTTATTAGAAATAAAATTGCGATATCGAAGAACTATATAATAATAGAAGTTAAATTATAGCAGTAGCAAAAAATGCGATAATTATAAGTTTATTTGAAATATAATTATATCTTCTTCTCTATCGATCATTAGTAATTATTGTAAACTTTTTATAAATTTTCTATTAAATAAAGGCTAGATATTAACTATATAAGATAGATTTTATAAATTGAGTATAGATCAAAACTTGCCCTTGAAAGCTAATTGTTCTAATAATGGAGGATTGAGGGAGCCCAGACGACCTTGCTCGAAGATGTCACGATAATGGTTCGAGGGAAAAAAAAAAAAAGGCTCATCAGCCACAGCGACGTGTCCATGACAATTGACTTATTGCACTGCTAACTTGTCCCCTGGCCCTTCCCCATCACTTTTTGCCGCGTAATCCCCACCCCCTGCCAGTATAATATACCTAGGTAACCGGGGTGCTCGAAGTGACAGGTCATTTCTATCCATATCTACTGTGTTGCACACATATCTGCATCGTAGCGGCCAACTGCGGGCCCGCGGCAAAGCGGCGCGGTGATGTGATCACATCTGCAGTTGCATTTGGCCAAGACTGCGTTGCCACTCGTGGCAGATATAATGCTGCCTAGGCCCCATTTTTTCGAGACGTGGAGAATGCACTATGCTTTTGTTTCCTGACTTCAGGCTATATTTTGTATACACCACGGTCAACGACTGTCGAAACTCGGTGCTGCTCAGGCTCAGCCACGAGATGTCGTCGAATTCCAGCTCGGGCTCCATAGCTCTATCTGACCGCACGCCTACGTAAGCTGGGTGAACTTGAATATCCCGATGAACCATGCGCGTGTCTAAACGCGCGAATTTGCATAGGAATCTCACTATACCTGACCCCGCATCTGTGGAGGAGCATGGCAGGACTTACACTGCATATCGAGAGGGGAGTATGTCACGATACCCTCACGCAGAAGCACTTTTTCTGGAACTGACAGTCTGACTTTCCGCCAGAATACTTCCTCCCGAACGACGGGGTAATTCAAACTATTTCAAAGCCAAAGTTACACTTGAAGCTGACACAAGCCAAAGGAAGAGCAAGACCGGCTGGGTGAGCACCTTCGCCGCTACCAGATCGGGGCAGCAATCGTCTTGACTAACATACTCTCAAGATATTCAGCATAAAGTCTGGGAGCTAGCTATGAAGGGCGACCTTTATTGGGCACCGATAGGAGAACCCGAGCATGTCCTTGACATTGTAAGGACCGGGCTATGTCAAGCCGAGCCCTGTCACCTGACGCCACCAGAGCTGTTCGCCATGTCAAGTACAAGTCTACGAAAGCTAATTCAAGCCCATCAGGGAACTGGCACAGGAATCTGGGCGATTCACTTCGCGAAGCAGCACCCTCGGTCGCACGTGGTGGGAACAGACCTGAGCCTCATACAACCGGACAACAAGCCAGCAAACTGCGAATTCATCCGAGATGACATTGAAGACCCGTGGATTTTCAAGACGGTCTTCGACTATATACACTTACGTGTCGTCTTCACCTGCTTCGATGACCCCAGGGCCGTTCTGCAAAAGATCTACGACAACCTCAAACCAGGCGGCTGGGTCGAGTACCAGGACAGCGCCATGGAACTCGTCGGCAGCGATGACGCCTCGGAAGCCATCGTGCAGGCGTCTCCTCTGGCAAAATGGGTCGAGTACATGCGGGCGGGCTTGCGCAACGTCAAGGGCAAAGACCCGGATGTCACGCGCAAGCTCAAGGGGTGGATGGGAGACATGGGATTCGTGGACGTAGTCGAGAGGCGGGTTCTCAAGCCCTTGAATGGCTGGCCACTTGACCCAGAGGACAGCAGACTAGGGAGGTTTCTGCGCTTGGACACGGAAAAGGTGGTGGATAGCTCGGTGAAGCTGCTTCTGGCGGGTGGGCTGACGCAGGAGGAGCTGCCCCGGTTCACGACGGCGGTGAAGTGGAATCTTGGGGAGTATGATATGCGTGGATACTGGATGCGTACGTATGGGCCTGCAACGATTTCCCAGTTCCTGCTTTCGCTGACATTGATGCACCATGTAGAGTACGTTGTCTATGGCCGGAAACCTTTGGCAAACTAGCCTCTCTGCGCCGGAAATTGGGAAGAAGTGCTGGCGATTGGTGGCCGGATATCTTGCGCACGGCTCTGCGGTGTTGAAGGTACCTAGGTATGTACCCAGGTACAGTACATTCCCATCCGTGAGGTTGCGGGGCTGCATGAATACAGTACTGCAGAGATATATGGGAGGGTCTATTGCTTTAGCAAAGATTAATAAGACAATGGTACTTTGGTACAAGATGCTGTCTTTGAACTCGATGCAGGGCCTAGTCACCGTACGGCAGATTCTTAGTGTGAAGGCGTGAAGGAAGCTAAACATATCTGCCGGGACATCAGGAGGAACCGTGGTAGCAAATGTGATAATTGATGAGGTCACAGCACCGACTATTCGGAATCGAGCTCTCCAAGCTGTCTGAACACACGAAACCTCGCCTGCGCTTCTTCTCCTTCTCTCAGACAAGCCTACACATGTTCCGTTCTGCACGGGCACGAGCTGTTCAGAAAATGCATTGTCCAGGGCCGTGGAGAGGTCGCCTCAGCATCGCCATTCTGGCCTCTGCTGTTCTCGGCGTCCAAGGCGATGAGAACTGTGCCAATAACAATCTCTCCATAACATTTCCATACGAGCGATGGGTACCTCACCCGAAACCTTGCTGGAGTGACAATCTAGAGGGCGCGCGTACTCTCGATTGGGTCCCAGTGCCACAGCTGGATCGGGACCATTTATTCATCCAGCAATGTTTGAAAGCCGTAAGTCTTTGTCTAAGCAGTCCTCTTGCGGTATTCGAATCACATGATGCTAATCTCGAGGTACCGGAGGAAGTGTGACGCGCACGAATACAGGTTTGCTGGATTGGAGGCCGGCTGTGAATGCTATTGCGGGAACGACATTCAAGCTGATGCGCACCCTGTCGATTATTCTCAGTGCAACCTGCCTTGCTCGGGAAATCACTGCCAAAGCTGTGGTGGCAAGGAAGCTCTGCTCATGTTCTCTAAGAGCGGGAAACCAGCGGCACCTACACCTACGCCCCAACCATCACCAACTCCGGTATGCCTCCTGAGCCTCTCTCTAGAGGAATTAAGATGTTGATACAACGAGTTGACTAGGCGCCTCCTGAGCCCACGACTACACCGACGACCACAACAACAACCACAACCACCACCACACCGAGTACTACACTAAGCACTACGACGACGACGACGACAACGACGACGACGACTACGACCACGACTACGACGAAGGTAATTTTGCTTAACAGAAAAGGAAATCTGGAGACTTGCAGAGTTGTGTCACTGACCACAGACACAGAAGAAGAAGCCGACCAGCACACACTCTCGCCGAAAACCCGGGCCGACGACTGTCTCCTGCCCCTTGCACAACGGCACCATTCACATGTCCAAGAACAAGAAGAACTTTATGATTGAGTGCGGCTGGAATCGGTATGTAATATCCGACTCGGCTTTCATCCTTCCCACGCATCGCAGTGAATAGAGACTGATGATACTTACTTTCTTTAGCGGTGCAAATGGCTGGCGCAACAGAAGATCCCACAATTTCTACACATCAATCGAGCAGTGCTCTGAGGAGGAGAACTGCGTTGCCTTGGCATGGAATCAGCACACTCATTATAACCATATGAAGCATCGCCTTGAGGACCCCATCTATGATTCCTGGATCTGGGGCGCCAGGCTGCTGGGAGAAGAACCGGACCCGGACCCGGATCCAAATCCCGAGCCTGCCCCTCCCAGTGCGCGTGGCTTCTATGGTAGGGTCTAGTTGAGACAGAGTGAAAGTAATAGGTAATAGAGATGGATTGAGGGGGTCGCTAAAAATGTGCTTTATGCTTCTTTGACGCCACACGCTTGTGGATTTTTATCGTACTGCACCGTAACCTGGAACGTTAACACCTAATTTTAATATGAGAAATACGTACACGAATTCACTTCAACAGCTGGTTCAGTTGGCATGACTCCTCCGCCCGCTGACTATTCCCAAAATGGTCAAAGTGAGACTATCGTGGGACTAATCTCATATTTCGCACGACCCGACCAGCACAAGTAAATGGACTTAGGAAATTATATGCTGCTCGGCGCGCTGTATGACATCCTCATCGACGGTGGCCTCCTGACACGGCGTGGCGACGGGCAACTGGTCAGAACGTCGCAGCCTGTGGACACAACACCTTCGACCGCCATCCGCGAATCGCTCATCTTCGATTTTCCCCTTCATGGCCTGTCGCACCAGCTGCTTCGCGTCACCGACGCCCGTCTGGCAGAGTGTTTGCGAGGCGACGAGGACCCGATGAAGCTGATCTTCGGCCTCAACCGGGAACTGGTCCAGGAATTCTACACCGACGCCCCCGCGTTCAAGGCTGCATCCCGACTCCTGAGCGACTATCTGCGGGAAACCTTTGCCGGGGTCCGTGGGCATGTTCAGCTCCTCGAGGTCGGCGCCGGGGTGGGCGGCACGACAACATACGTGCTTGCGATGCTTGCACAGTTGGGCGTGCCGTTCCGCTATGTTTATACCGATATCTCGGCATCCTTGGTGGCGGCGGCGAAGAAGCGTTTCTCGCCACTCGTACCTGCGGGGAGCACTATTGAGTTTGTGGTCCTTGACGTGACCAAACCTATTGCTGGCAACAGGGTGAGAAAGTATGATGCTGTGATCTCGACGAACTATATGCACGCCACTGAGAGCCTGACCACCTCTACTGGCAATATTCGACAGATGCTCCGACCAGGAGGGTTCCTGGCACTGATTGAGCTAATGCCGAGGCTGTACTAACTCGATCTGGTGTTTGGCTTCTTCGAAGGGTGGTGGATGTTCAATGATGGCAGGAAGCATTGCCTGGCTAATTTGGACTTTTGGGAAGACACCTTGACCAAGGCCGGCTTCGACAAGATGGCGTGGTTGGACGAGAAGGAAAGGGGCGGTGAAAATGTCGGTAGGGTCGACCCTCAGCTGATTGTGGGCTTCACTTAGTACTCAAGTGAGGTATATGATGATATCCTCAGTCAATTCACGTGTGTGCCCGTTGGCTTAGGCGAGGTATGTGGTGAATGCCGCGATAGCCTCACTCTTGCCGTTTCGAGACTAGCCGTTGACGATCCACGCCACTGAGTCCGTTCGTTGTGATTCACTACCCTTGCGTTGAGACCCTGATGTATTGTGTAGACTTGAGCTTGTGAGTTGTTTTCAAGTTGGCAAGATGGCGAGAATATGACAGAGAGAGAGAGACGGCTTGTGTAATTATGTACTGTATTGGCATGTATTGATCAAGTTCTGTCTGACCTTGATCGGATTTCCCTTCCATATTTCATGACCTTTCTTTCCTTCCTTGCTATGCTGCCACCCTTTTGCGCTTGACACCCGGTGGTATCCAAAAAAAAAAAAAAAAAAAAAAAAACACTGAACAGGTTGCCGCGACGTGTCGACATATACTCTATGGATCCCCCGAAGAGATGAGGTCAAGCATCGCGATTTTCCCGTCATCGCCCCTAAACCCCAAACGAACTCCATGCATGGTAGATCCAGAACCATAATGCTGACGGACCGAGCGGAAGATGACACGCGCAAGTATTAGAAATCAATAACACAGGCACCCTCCCTTCGAGAGAGAATATGCCTCCCCAACAAGTAAGCGCTGCTTCGAAACAGCCACCTTCCTCCTCAACAGAAAGCAGCAGTTCCGCGGAAGCCACTCTCCGGCGCCACGCGGTCCAATATTTCGGTGACGGCGGCATCAGCCAACCCAGTGGCACTCTCACTCTCACTTCTCCACCCCATCCAACACCGCCATCATCCTCGAATTGGGAATTCTGCGCCGGAGCGGCGTGTAACTCAAGTCAGAGCAGCACACGCTCGGACGCACCAGCGCCTTCCAAAAAGACACCTAGTCCACGTCGCACAGCAGGCCCCCAAAATCCCCCTTTTTGCCGCGCCATCCCGCTGACAGAAAAAAAGGTTCCCCGCTGCCGTGCGCGCGTCAGACATGTACACAGTCATTCATCGATCTCGCATCCGCCCTGCCTCGGATCTGTCGCCCCGCAAGCGCATGTCGCACAGGTCGTACAGGGTCGACAGGTGGGGCGCCTTCCGCCGTCCGTAAGCCTCACAGCTTGGTTTCCATATCCCAAGCTAAGAACCGGACAATTTCTTGCGGCGCGCCCGAGACATGCGCTGAGGGCGACAGACGTCCAGCCACACGGTGGGCGACGGGACGGAGAAGGCGCCAGCCACGGCGGCGGCGCGCGCATGCTGACTTGGGTCCCCGCCTGCAAGCGGTCAGGATCTGTATGGGTGGTGACAGGAAGAGTCAGGAACCCAGGCTTATCACACGCGGGTTCCATCGGATCGTCGGGGTTCGCTCCGCCACTGCTGCTGCTGCTGGCGGAAGACGTCGTCGTGGAGACGGGGCAGCGGCGGGAGCTGCTGGCCTGCTGCGACTCCTTGCTGCTGTGACTGAGACTGTTGTTGGTGCTGCAACGGCCACGAGGGGATCTGGCTGCGGTCTCTGGACTCAGCCGAGTGGTACCCCGGCTCGTACTTGATCCGCTTCGGCGGCACGGCCAGCGTCAAGGCCGGCACGGTCGTTCGCGGCGACACGGATGGCGAGTGGTGCCTGGCTCTCGGCTGCTGCTGTTGCTGCTGCTGTGTGTACTCCTGCGGCTGCTGCTGGACGCGGTGCTGGGTGGATGCTTCTAATTCTGCGGTCTCTGACGTGGGTGAGGTGTTGTGGTGACCTCCGCCTCGGGGACTGAGATTTAAAAATGTTAGCATGGAGTTGATTTACTTGTTATAGAAGTACCGAATCAATCCTCAGAGGAAGAAAAGCAGGCACTCACGCATTCTTAAACTTGCAAACCCGCCCAAACTTCTCACACTGCACACAACGAGGATAATCCGGGTCGCACTTGATCTTCTTCTCGCGGCACGTAATGCAAGCGATCGCCAGGCGCTTGCGCGGCTTGCCGGCCTTGGTCACGCCCCAGTGCGCGTTGACGACCTCGCCGTCGATGGTCGTCTTGCAATGTGAGCCGTCGTCGTAGAAGTAGCACAGCCCCTCGCCCGGGATCTCAGCCGCGCGCACGAACCGCGGCAGGAAGTGTGTCCCCGTCCAGATCTTGGGGCCCAGCCCGTCCTTGGTCGGTATGGTCTCGCCTGTGCCTGGGGTCGGTGCGTGGTGTTGTTGTTGTTGCTGCTGCTGCTGCTGTTGCTGGTGGTAGTATGGGGCTGGGTATTGGGGCTGGTATTGGTGCGCACGCGAGTCGGTGTGGTATTCTTTGCTGGTGAAGTATTCCTCGCGGTGGTGCTTTTGTCCGGCTAGCTGCTGTGTGGGATACGCGGATGGGTAGTCTCGACCGCCAAAGGCGTATTCGCTGGACCTGCCCATGTCTTGGTGGTAAGACCATCTGCTACTTGAGTCCCTCCCTTGAAATCGGCTTGGTTCTCTCAGACCGGGCGAGAGAGGTCCAGGAAACGCTGTTCTTGGTGGGGGAGGAGCTCCACGGTCGAATAATCTCGGTTCATACAATGTCCTAGTGGCTGGTTGTTGTGCCGGTCCAGAGAACGACGACCGTGCTGTCAGCGGGAAATAGGACGACGTCGAGCCCGACCGCTCCAGGTAACCACCTGCGCTTCGGGGAGCATCTAACGGTGAAGTGGCCGAGTATGGAGAAGGCCGATCCAGTGCCGGCGAGGGTAGAGTCCGCATATTCGCAGGAAAGAGGCTGCTCAGTGGTGGGAGCTGCACCGGCCGCGCACTCTTCGCGCTGCTAGGCTCCTGGCACGGCGGAGACTTTGAGCCCTGCCCATCATCTGAACCTGTGCTTGTCGTCGTCGTCGTGCCCATATCTACGACGTGGGCTGAGTGATGAGGCTGTTCATAGCTGGACATCGGTGGAGAGAGCGGACCGTTGGACCTTGACCTCCAGGGCGAGGGGCCCTCGGAAGGGATCGATGAGTAGGTCGAAGAGCTGGGGCTCACCAGTCCGGGTGGTGGAGTGTCTGGGATGATGAGAGGGGCGACACGGTGCTGCTGAGATTGCGAAGTCGACCACATCCCCACTGACTGGTGCTCAGAGACGGAGAGGAATAGAACGAGAGATGTGGTGTTGGAGAGAATGTAGTAGTGTGTCTTCGCTTTGTCGACCGTCTTTGGCTGATATAACGTTTAGTGATAGCCCGATATAGTGCAGTCGTCCAGTCGCAAGCTGCGTTCCAGGAATCGTAATATATAACAAAGAGCTGAAGGGAGTTGGAAGGAGGGAAGTCCGCCGGGTAAATATGGCAGACTCTTGTGTGTGTAATCCTAGCGTGGGGCAGATGGCACACACATGGGTACTTTTATGCAACCATGCACCCACACCAGTCAGCCCAGCGAGGAGAGAAGAGGCCCTGGGTATTCCAACCCTCCCGTCTAGTTTTCCGATGAGGGAGGGATGTGGGCTTGTGTGTGGATGCTTGTGCGGATATATCGATAGGAACAGTGTAACGTGCTTGTCTTTGTATGCACTGTTCCTTGTTCAGGCACGGGCTATATGATGAGGCTCTCTCAGACAACAAAGCTATGTATAGGTGCGGAATGTCAGCGTTATTGGGGCGGATCTGTGTAGGTGTGTGTGTATATGTGTGTGAGTGAGAAGGAGGGTGCAATGCCCAGAAGTCGATGGCACGGGACAAGTCGAGGTGTGTAGCTTGACCCGGGGCGGATACATGAAGTATTGTATGCCACTGGCCGAGCCGCATAGAGAAGATAAGCCTTTTTCCTTTTCGTCTGGTCTATGCTTCTCTTGTGTGCGAAGAAGGAGAGTGGCCAGGGGCCCAAGCCGGCACTCTAGCACGGCGGCGGCGACCTGGGAAGCTAAGGTTGGCTGGCGCTACGACATGCTGGCGCGCACATGGGATTGATTGAAGGAGGGTCACAGCTGACGTTACGGCCATGTCACTCTAGGTGTGGGAACGGTGTGCCATGCTTTGTGGTAGCGGGCGGGCCAGGCCAGGCTGCTGAGATGGAAGTACTTACCTCTCCGGGCATGGATTGTGGTCCTGGCATGGAATGTGGGCCGACCCACGTCCATGCGGCGACCATTGTCAAACTGCGCACTGTCGTGTCCCAGCGTCCTGGTAAATACTCGACAAGTTCGGACTAGCTGTCTCTTTAGGGCAATAGTACCAGGATGGTGATGCCCCATGTTGATGAAATGGGTCGAATCTCACGCCCGCGGCTTGTGAGCAAGTTACTTCTTTCTGCCTTCTGATATAGAATGTGTCCATGACTTGGTGCGGTGCGGTGGGCCATTCGGTACTGACCTCGGGGCTGCATCAGCAAGGCGGACACAGCTTCGTTCATTCATTTATCCTCTCGCCTCCGTCTGCCCTTGTTGGTGAGCAGGCATCATCGGAAGCCAGATGAACCCACGAAGTACTGGCTCGCTCTCGACCTACTGAAAAAGGGCTCTTGGCAAACCATGGTTAGTGGACACGGGACACTCTCGGTCGGGCCCAACGGCCTTGCGGGACCGTAGATCTAGCCCCTGTGGCCTCCTTCACGAGAAAGGGATTAAACCTTGTTGTTAGTGCATGGACAGGGCCATAGGGCTTTTTGTGCCGACTGCCCTATCATACAGCGGAGGTTAGTTGCTTGCTTGTCTGGTCTATCGCTGGTAATCACGACAAAGCAACGCTGTCTGTGAATAACGTGAGGATCTTCCCAAGTTGAAACGATGGAATAAAAAGACATGATATACAACCAAGGATTGTGCTTCGGATGTCGTGCGCAGCGGGAGATTGGGTGAGAGTTTGGCCGAGAAACGAGAACAAGGGCTGTTCCCAAAGAGGACATTCACTCGCCCGGCGCCGGGCGAGAGCCCCGGACAAGTTAGAGAGCTGTGCTCCACATCCAAACAGTACTGCCGGATTGACATCTGCCAGCCTGTCAGCTGTCTCCGGGTCTTTTTCTCATTGCGCACACGGCACAGGACGTATTGGCAGCCAGCCACCAGCGTAGTGCTTGAGTGCCTGAGTGCCTGGGTGCCTAGACTTCTGTGCCATGTGCCAAAAGACGGAAATTGGCAAGAACTATTGATCAAACTCTATCAAAGACTTGACAAAGAGAGGCAGCAGGGCGAGAAGGTTTCGTCTTGGCGAGTGCCGGCGGAAGGGGCATACCCAGTGATGTGCGCACTGAGCGGGTCGCTTACATCTGCTGGGATGCTTTGCAGTACTGTACAGTACTGTGTACTATGGTAGATTCCAAAGTAGGTACAGTGCCGATGCAGCCGCATCTCCACTTCTCAAACCGAGGCCAAGCGCTAGTTCGAGGCTCTGCTGCGAGGAGAGCGTCCCGGGCGTTGGCGTCCCACCCGCTCGGGTCCTTTGACGCGATGGCTCGACGACGGCGTTGAAAATCGGCGCCAGCGGTCAATGCTTTGTATTAGCCGCGACCAACGTCGAAACTACGCGAGTCTCGTGCCCTCAAGATACGATCCAAAACACACACACTCCTGGTCGATCAAATATGAGAAGAAGGTGGAGGAATCACAAATTGAGACGAACCACTGACCAGCCATCTACAGTACACGGACTGAAGCCGAAACTGGGCGGCCTGATGAGGCATGCTGGTCAGACGATCAGTTGGAGTCTGCCCTGATCTGTGACCCGCGGCGTGATCTCCAACGGTACGGGTCCTCAGGATCGGGATCCGTCCGCAAACAAGGTTCAGATGGCAGCGCCAAGTTTGATGATCTGCCTCCTACAAACAACAGGAACCAGTGGTCCAAGTCTTGTTTGGAATCGACGACTCAGAAAGTAGAGGCTCGTTGTGAAGTTGCCAAGGGGACGGGATTAGCATGTCCTCTGTGGTCAACCATTTTGCCGGGATGACGCAGTGAATTCCCGACTCTTCATGCCCATTTGGCGATCCTGAGCAATGCCTCCGTTGCCTTTCTTCCGGACCAGAAAAGCAAAAGAGCAAGTTATTCAGACCACAGGACCGTTTGTGGCTGGGGAACCCTTGGTGCGGCCGATGAAACATCACCAGTTGAGCATTCCCCGGATCTGATGTCCAGATCGACGATTACGCGATTTTGCCGCCGGGTTAAACTTTTAGGCGCGTTTCTGCGTTTCGAAAAGCTCACTTTCACATTGCGACACCACTGGCCCTTTTCTGCCTTGTAATTCGTTGTTGGGAAGCGTACAAAGTATTCAGGGTCTGGGCTGATTCTCATACGTTGTACACAGTACGAGCACGTCGTCAGTGATGGAGTGCGAATGCCGAGAAAGGGGATCCACTGGCCGCTCGCACGACCTCGGCCCCATAATCCGAGGACCGGGGTGGACACTGGACATGGCAGCATGACTGTGGCTGCGTGCGACTGCTCAGTCCAGAATGGCGCGGTTGGCATTGCAATCTTGCATGCTGCAGTTGGGCCGCTCGGTGACTCGGTCAGGGTTGGAACTTGGGACGCCCTCCCTCTTTCGTAGCCCCTCCTTCATCAAAAGTGTGGTACCTACGGTGCGGCGCGAGAGTTACCTAGTACCAACCATCAGGTCGACGCACGTATCACGACTCACCGCATCGAATGAATGGCATGACGAGATGAGATGCAGTGCTTGCTTGCTCGCATTCGCACAGCGATAGCGTCGCGATGGTGCCGGTGTCAGTGCATCGAAATCCTAGGAGTGCTTGTTTAGGGCACAAGCTAAGGCGAGGCCACCAAGACCCGAGTCTCTGGGTCACGTCTAAGCCCGGCAGCCGCTAAATAGGTTGTCTCTCCCTCTCGGACAAGGTCGGACCATGCGCCTGGATTGTGCATGTTGCTGTGCACCAACAGCTGGTAGATCCTTTGGTGTGGCAGGTATTGGCGGCGAATTTCGAGAAGCAGGTGGTGGTTGTTGGGCCATTTGCCCCAAGTTTAACAGCCGTTCCGCACCGCCGCGCCACCAAAAAGTGAAGCCACCACTCCATCCTCTCATCCGGATCTTGTTGGTCGGTGACGCTATCCAGTCAAATTGTGGGGTGGTCGGCGAGAAGCGTGGTTGGACCCATGAGCAGGAGCTCATCCCCCTGTCAATAGTGGACTGTGCACTAAGACGGGCCCGGCACGTCTTCCTTAGCTCGATCCCGGCGCTTCGGGTCGAGAGCACCAGGGCGCCGGGATGAGGTCGCGGCATCCAGATGAAAGAATGCGACCCTGTTGTCCTTCCTGCCTGCTTCCTCCATCGTTCTCCGGACCCATGTCCCGGGCTAGACCACAACGAGGCAGGCGTGCGGTAAAAGACTCACCAAGATAACTTGCTTCTTTCGTACTGTCCCTCGACCTTGTGGCTTGACACCAAGAATCAAGACAACCCGGAGAAATCAGTATCATGTCGTTGGCTCCTTTGTGGATGGCTGCACAAACGATCCCTGCAGGTGGAGGACGCATCGGTAGACTGGGATGTGCCATACCAAGTCGTGGGGTCGGCGAGCGACATGAAAAGTTTGGGAGAAGGATCCCAAATTCACGCAACAGCCCACACACAGTTCACCGTATGTATGCACTACAGCACGGAGCAAACTTCCCTAAACCTTAGGCGCAAGCGCCATGGCTTCGTACCACAGCGTACTGCGTACCGTGTTTTACTGAAGACACATTAAACGCGGCAACCAACAACGGAAGAAGGAGAAAGCGCACCTACATGGAATATTTTGGTGCATAGCTCTCCCTGTGGCGCACGACGACATAGGCAGACACTGCCGTACCGACGGTGCTCAAGTGGCTTGCTATTTTTGAGTTTTGCAACAAGCTTCCCGCGCAGCCGCGGCACGCACGTCGGTCTCAGTGGCAACGTCGCAATCGAAGAAAAAGAAAGTCTGGCCAAGGCCCCAGGAGCTGTACAGTACGAGTACGACCAAAATTTCCAATAGAGCGGGCCCGCTAGAGAACCAACAGGCAAAGCAAAAATCTCATCAACGTTGGCGTGGGTAAACCCGGTTGGTAGCTTCGTCACAACGGAGTTAGTTTAGCCCCAATCAAACTTAGGAAAGCTGAATAGTAACTTGCACAGCTGGTGACCGGCAGGCTGAGCTGTGGACTGGGTTGGAACAAGTAACCTGGAGGAGGACACACGGCCCGGCTCTGCCTGCAGCCAGCACCGGCCCTGAAATGGGTGCTTGCATGCCCGCCCGTCCACCCGCCGACCAGAGGGCCAGATTGCAAAAGTCGAAGATCTTGTGCGTCTTTTCATGCGCGGCTGGCCGACGTTAGATTGCTTGGTCCCGGGGACTTTAGTCTCCCGGGCAAAGCCTAATGTTGACTTGCGTACTCCGTATTCTTGTTCGAAATGGAAGCTAAACGACGGCAACGAAGAGCAGCCGTCAAAGCATAAGCAGTAAGCCCAGTTAGAGTTTATGAGAGGCCATGTGCCGCATGCCCAGGCTTCTTGACGATGATATGCCGGCGCAGGGTGATGGCGAATCCGGTAATTGAGCCGCGTGGCGGTTGCGCCCGCGACGCCGCCTTCGAGAATGGCCTCTCGCTACAAGCCCGTGGCGCGGGCGGAATTTGACAGTATGCGCGTGATCGTTTTCGTCTGTCCAAATTGCCCAGCACAGCAAAATGGCCCGATGATGTCGTGTCCGTCCGTATTTCCCCTGCTCCGTTGTCGATAGTCCCACGGGGGCCAACGAATGCTGCGCTGACGACGACTTGTGTGGTGGATTTTCTTGTCAACGCCTCGTCTGTCCGCCCGCATCAATTTCAAAATCTGCTGTGCAACTGGTGCAAGTCTCTCGGAAGTTTGCTTGAAACCACTTCCAAGCCTCGATCGCATTTTTTTAAAGCGCCGGTGATTGTGGGAATATGCGTCATGCTTGTCCGAGTCCCGGAGATGCAGCGAGGCTTTCGAGCAGTCTAGCAAGTCTAGGTGGTGGCCTTGCAAGGACAGCGCTAACGAATATGTTGCACGCGCACAGCCGTGATAGCGGCCACACAAATCAGCATTCGGAAGGCTCCACCCACCCAGCTCTCTGGTTCCGAGACTCAAGGCTGTGAGGACGGCTCGTCCCTTCTCTGGTCTGTGCTTAATCGAGTGCCGCACTTACCAGAGTACATATTCTTTTGGCGTCGATGACCTTTTGTACGGTACTTCCGCCTCTCCATCTCCTGACCGTCCATTCACTCATCCCGCACTCTTTGAAGTATCAACCCACTAGTTCGGTTGGCAAATCCACGAGCTCGATGTCCAGGTAGCAGGCTAACAGTTAACGTTACCCGATCAAGCGATGAGCCCGAACAGACCTCGGATTGCATATCCAACAGGTACAAACTGCAGATAGATTGCGGCATCAATTGCGGGCCGAAAACTCGTCACTGTAGCCACGGAGACCACAGCCGAGCCAGCTGTTGGCTCGAGGGGGCTTGTCAACTGCCAAATTGACAGCGACGACCCTACACGCCACCCCGGCGTCCAGACCCTAAAGGCCCCACTGTGGCCCCCATGTGATGGACCGCGGCAGCCCGAGGCCGTATTTCGTTCCAATAGAAGAAAGCCGTTCACCGTAGGTGGATCCCATCCCCAGTCTTCTTCGTCAAAGGCTCTCAGGAAGTCTGGCTGTCCGAGCTGACCACATTTCGCACAGTTCTCACTTGGGGGATGGGATGGGACGGATTCTTCCCGCAGCCCTACGAGGTACATACAGGACTGTGTAGGAGGAGGTGCGGAACCTTTTCGACTGGCTCACGTCGGACTCTGTGGCCCTGTCTCGGAGTCAGCACGCCCACGGCGCCCTCGCGGCGACTTCAGGAAGGTAAGTATCATGAGAGCGCGGATAGGGCGACTGCCGCGGCCGCACACGTGAGTAAAGAGGTTAAACCCGTCTTATCTGACTGTTTGTTGGCGTACAGGCGTGAAGTGACCATGCGGGTAAAACCGAATGTGCCTGGTGACTGTACTTGGTGTGTTCGTTGCCAAAAACAGGCCCTGCCCACCGGCTCCTGGCAAAAGCTCCCCCGCCCCTCACCCACCTCCGTACAGAGTACTTTGCACGCTTCTAGAACCCCACCAGGACCGAAGAATTTGCAATTTTGTGCGATTTAGGATCGCCATGCATGTTCCCCGAGCTCGCTTCGAGGAATCAACAAGGGGTTCAGACTTCCCCATCGAGAGTTGTACCCCAGTTTGGATGATCCATCTTGCGAAACCGCCCTCGCGAGCACAAGATTCGTCAGCATGGCCGGGGGTCCCTTTTACCAACCTCGGTATTGTTACATTGACTGCACTGCTGCACAAAGGGACCGCGTCCATGTACCGAGAGAGGTGGAGTACCGGCAGCAACGTCGTGCATACCCTGGGTAGCATCGAACCGGAGAAGGCACCCACGCGTCTTACACCGGTGTGGGCCCCGCGTCATGCGAAGAAGTGCCGTGCTATCCCCCGGGACCCGGAGGCCCACACTCCAGCCGTGCAGCCCGGGCCTCGGCCGGAAGTGGGAGCATGTCTATGTCAGCCAAGCTGGAAAAAATTGGGCTGTTGTCAGCGATGAGCAATCCAGACCCGCCTCTGTACGAATTTTGTGCGGCATCGAGGCAGCGACGAGCCGGAGCTTGGCGCCTGTTAGTGGGGAGCTGTTTTGGCAGCCTAGAAGCTTGAGTGCTACTGTAGTAGTGCTTCCCACTTTTCACACTAAGCGGTCGGGACCGAAGAGGTACCCGAATCCTTTAGATGCATTAGCACTGGACGAGAAGTTGAACGGCGTGATTGGAATAGGAAAGTCAAGGACAAGGCTAAGAATCAGATCCTTTGACGATGGGAGCATCAAGTCCATGTGGCGTCTATCGCATTCTGATTCGGCCTACTTAGAGGGCTTCTGGCCCTCTTGTCTGGCGTCGGCCATGCCCGACGGGGGCATGTAGTACTAAAATCCCAGGCAAAAGTATACTTGCTCGCATGCAAAAGGCATCTGCGTGATCAACTCCCCAGAGTAGGAATCAATATGTGCACAAGTCAGCCTATTTTCTCACCTTGCCATCGAGGTCATGTTGAAGAATTTGTCCACATCCGGACTAGGGATCGGTGGATCGCCCCATGAGTAGAAAGCGGCGCCAAGGGTAAGTTTCTGTTGACGATACGGTGACCAATACTAGTTGATGTTGGAGGACCTGTCGATATATGAGGCCTGTCCACGGAGGGCCGATAAGCCAGTGTGCCAACTGAGCACATTGGTGCTCCCACACGGGCGCGGCGAGATATCATGAAGCCACAAGTGGCAAGCAACCACCATGCCACTCACTAGTACTGTGCCCTCCAGCGGCAGTATCAGCGAGTTATAAACCAAAAGTGAGGGGTGCATGCACTGGATTGACCGGCACCCCGAGACGCATGTCAGCACTGGCGTCGGTAGTCGTCGTGCAAGATGAAGCACCTCCAGCAAAGGTTGGTCGCAAGTCTGGATCTGATTGAATAGTCGAAGCGGGCTAAGATTCGCTGACTGTGATCCAGGACGCCCTACGGGTAATCTTGTTGCCCAAGACTGTGTCGCACACCCATTTTTGAACATCACCGTGGGACGGCGGGGGACAGCATTCATGATCTCCGTCTGATATGAACACAGATCTGTCAGGATGTAGCCGCAGACGAGGTGTGTCAGTGGACATACCAGGCATGACAAACGCACATTTGTCGTTGGTGGGCATTCTCATCTAGCAAATGTTCCACATGAGGACGAACGCTTCGTAAAGATCAAGTGGAAGCTGTTCCTGCCACTCTGACATCATTTACGCAGTCTGTGAGAAGGCCCGATCGACCACGTGCCGCCTTGTGAGGCAATCCGTGATGGCACGATATAATCCTCCAAGGCAACATTGCTGATGTTGCCTTCCTGAAACGGAAATGTTGTCGAATACCATGACGTGGAGGATTGACCGGTCGCGGATCCTGGTAGACATACAATGTGCTCGGCTCGGATGGATGGAAGGAATGGCGGCGGAAGAGGTTGTCATCCTCGCTTATCTGCAGACTTGTTGAGGCACCTCGAGCTACCTGGTGGGACGATTCCAAATCGCCGCTCCTGGGGGCTAGGGTTGATCATTTCATCCTGTCGCCTGGAATGCCACACGGCTGCAGTTGCTCGAGGCTCTTGGTGTCCCCTAAATGCCAGGGTGCCCGATGCCTTGTCTGCTTGTGCATCATGCGGGTGCCCGGTGCCCATCAGCAATTGTGCTGCAGCATCATTGTGCTCAGACGCACCACATAGGCCCTGGATTGGTTCAGCCCGATCGGGAAGTAAAGCCAGGCACGGTGAAAAGAAAGAAGGGAGTGGCCCTGCATGTCACTTGATGTCGCACTCGGATTCATACCCCAAACTAGCCGGGTCACACTGCAGTGGAGCGCGCAGTGAATGGGCCGGAGTGATCGGAACATTGCCCTGGACTACGTCAAAATCGACAGGACTTTCGAATAGTGGACCAGTGTGGACATGGAAAAGAAGAAATGATGCACCGTGCGGCTTGTTTATGCAGGAAAAGAGATGATTGAAGGAAATAATTTGGCCGTAGGTTGCTGGCTTCCATATATGTCTCGCGTACCAGCATGTCGGTAACTGTGTGATGGCAATCTCAGGCCACCTGCATGCGGACCGGCATCGGTCATCAGACGACTGGCCGACTGGCAGACTGGTTGGCAGCGATTGATACCGGTTCAATGACATTCGGCCGGGGATGGAAGGGAGGGTGGATAGTGCCCCGACACGGTCGGTAATTGATGAAGCACCCCTTGAAACTCGCCAGACGCCGTACTCGGGCCGCCGAGCCAAAAGCAAAAAGCATGTGTCTTGATAATTCGAAGATCTTCACCGGAGAGGGGACAGTGGCAGAGTGGCTGGAGAGCCACCAGAGAAGGTTTCACATTCTTCTTCGCATTCTTCTCTTTGCCACCAGTGCTGGTGTCCCGGTGTGCCATCGCTCTAAGTTGGTAACGACATTGATGCCTTCAAAGTTAGCAGAGCCGATGACGCCGCTTGTATCCAGTATGGGACGCCGGAGGATCGTAGGATCATGCGGTGAACGTGTAGTTGGCCCCTTCGCGGAGCATGTGCCCAGGTGCTTGAAGCCGTCCGTCAGCACACGTGGTAACAGTTTTTGATAGCTTCTTCAACGGCCCGGATGCCGATTCTTGGCCATCAGGTGCCAGGTGACACCAGGCGTTCCCAAGTTTTCCTGTACTAGCGATGGTTGTGGTGAGACCATGCTGGTAACGAACCGCAAAGGATATACGCGTGTGGCCTGGGGAATCAACGGCCACACCTTCCACCGTGCGTCCCATTGAAGCACAACCACGCGCCTTATGTGGAGTATGTGACTGAACGCTCATGCGACTCGTACGTTTGCAGGTCACAGTCACGCCGGCAAAGTGAGCTCGCAGCACGGAGCGTAGTGCCAACCGTCGTGTGGCCAGGTGCTGTGGTTTCCAAATTGATCGCTCTGCATTCCATTGCTGATTGAAGCACGGAGCGCGAAGTCTTCAGTAGTCCGTGGCCCCCGAAGAGACGAGTTGGCCAGCATCAGAAAGACCCGGTTTGTCTAACCAGCCTGCAGAGCGCTTCATCTGGAAGCGACTGGCCTGTGGCCATGACGATCGATTCTCGGATTGTCCTGAGGCTCCCACACGGCGCAAAACCTCTGATCCCTTCGAGCGCGATGACCTCAAGTGCCATTCGATCCTCATAGTCGAGCTGAGAAGCTTGCCTTCGTGGCTCGTTGTCAAGTTGCGGCGTTGGGAGACGAGGGCCGGCTCGTGGATTAACGTAGGGAATATGCGGTCATGGAACGTACCAGGCCGGGACTAACTGCCGCAGACGAACTATTGCCTGGAATGAGCTATGACTGTGTCTCTCTCAAACTGGCGTCCAGAATACTCAGCGGGCTGCTCGTTGTCCGTCGTCTGCGCTGCTGGCGCCTGGCGTCACCACGACGATGTTTCCGCGTGCATGAGCGAGGCCTTGGTGCAGGTAGACAAAGCACGCGTACCCGTTGGCTGGTAGACACGTCGCTGAATTTTGTCCAGCGATTCTTGAGGGCCGCGGCGTGCCTGATGCTGTCCTGCAACGTGGCGCCATACTGTAGCCAGCGCGTTCGCGTGATCGGTCGCGTGAAGGTCTTGGTGTTTTCCGCCGTCGTGACGCGCCATACATTATGCGTACCACGCAATGGAGTATGAGAGGTACAAACGGCTGAGTGAAGAGAGGACAGATAGGTTTCCCACATACAGAACAGAACAGTGAGGGTAGTTGACGAGGTTGTGCATATGAAGCCTGCGGCTAGGCACACGGGCGCTGCCTTGACATATCGGTTCACAGGGTTAGGGTCACCATCGGGCGGGGGCAGCACTATGTGCAAAGAAGCAGTTGAGGTCTTGATAACTCTGCGCATTGATTCTCTAATGCCGTAATCAAGATGCCGCATCCAACATGACCACATCCGCCGCCTCCCCATTCAAGCCATCCAAAGTGGGAGCCAAGTTCTCCATCTCCTGCAGCGTATACTCGACCAAATAGCTCTCATCCACCAACTCCTCCATACGCTTATAATGCCTCTCGGTATACACCTTCAACGCATTCAGCACCTCCTTCAAGCTCTTCTGCCCCCGCGCGCCCTTGACAGACAAATTCGAGAATTTCGCCGCCGGGTAGCTCCGCACCAGCGCCCACAAAATCCGCTGCGCAACGGGCGCCGTGCGGGCATTCGTGTTCCAGTCGCGCAGACGCAGCAGCAGCAAGAATATCTGCTCGTCCGACAGCGTGGCTAGGACCTCGTCGACCTCTTTGAGTCCGCACAGGCTGCCCGCGTCGGGCTTGCTCGTGGTGACGACCGACGTGAAGAGGTTAAGTAGGCGGCCCGGGTGATTGAGCTGCAGCGCGAGCGCGATGGCCTCGCGGTACGCGCCCGTATGCATGTAGTTCTCGAGCTCCTGCTCCTGCTCGATCATCTTGGTGGCTGCTTGGGCGGCGGCGGCTTGGGTCTCGGACGAGGAGTCTTTCCAGAAGGTGACGGTGGAGTCTGCGCTTCCCGAGACGATCATGTTGGTTTCGGGGTGCACTGTTAACGCCCAGACTCTGTCCTCGTGGTTGTCGAGCGTGGTTTCTGTCTCGCCGCTGTTGGCGTCCCACACTTTGACGAGGCCGTCTCCAGCGGCGGTTGCAAATTGCACTCGCTTTGACTTGTCACCTTCCACGTGTTGTTTGAGCCATGCCACCTTGAGGATGCTGTTTGAGTGTCCCTCGAATGTCCTGATGCAGGTGTAGTCCGATAAGTTCCATATCTTGACTGTCTTGTCACCAGAGCCCGTCAGAATGAGGCCCTTGCCAGCTATGGCGCCCTTGTCGCCGTGAATTACGGGTGTGTTTGCCGGCGCAAAGCGCACCGACCAGACTCCCCTCTTGTGACCGCGAAGAATGCCCTGAATCTCGCCCTCCGCCACGGACCAAATCTTGACCGTCTTGTCCTGCGACGAGGATGCGAAGAACTGCCCTGTAGGGTTGACATCCAGAGCGTTGATATCTTTGTCGTGCGCTTTCCTTGTAAAGACAGCTTTCGCCTTCTTCTGGGCTTCTCGCGGTATTTCCCATTTCTTGACCGTCAGGTCCTGAGATCCAGTTATCAGGAAAGAAGGTGGATTGTTCACGGGATCTTGGTATGCCGCAGATGACTCCTGAGGCACAGTCTTCGGAAGACCAACGGCACCTAGGGTCTCAGCGTGACCAGTAAAGGTTGCCCAGCAGGTGTAGCTGTTATTTTTCCGGTCCACCCGCCAAAGCCGGGCTGTGTTGTCCTTCGCGCCAGTTGCAATCCAGTGTCCGGACCAGTCCACGTCGAGCGTGATGACAATGTCGTCGTGGCCCTTGAGAAGCCCGATGTCTTGACCAAAGTAGTTTCCTGACCCAGTGACGCCCGCGGACTGGTGGGATTCCGCCACGGACACCAACCTAACATCCTCCAGGTTTGTAGCAAGCGCCATCACTGAGCGATCCGGTAGCAAATATGCAAGGTCGATGATCTCGTCGTGTGTTCCGGATATTCTCCTAATGGGCTCCAGCGGTGATAATTCCGGGATCGTTAAGGAATCGCGCATCGATGGTGTTTCGTACAGGGCAATAGTATGGTCCGTCTGGACGGTGACCAGCAAATTCTTTTCGGCGCAAACCACAGCCTCGACTATTGAGTCTGTCTCGGCCTTTGCAGCCTGCTCCATCGTCACCTCACGGCCGTTCTCCGTCTCCCACAGCCTGACGCAACCGTTGACGCCCACAGTGAAGGTGAGTCTGCCATCCTCTAGGAAGCCGGCTGCTTCTATCGTCTCGAATGTTGGTATGATCTTCCTCGGCGTCCACGACTTGGCATCCCACCAGATCATGGTCTTGTCTCGACTGGCCGTGATGAGAGCGTGTTGAGTGGCCGAATAGCCAAGTCCGCGAACGTCCGAAACATGCGAGTCGAGGTCCGAGACCACGGAGCGCTTGTGTAGGTCCCATACACGCACTTTGCCGTCCTGGCTACCGGACGCTAGACGAAATCGGGCGATGGCATCGTCTTTGGCGTCGTCAGCAGCGTCGCTTTTCCTCTTAGACTTCTTGCCCTTCTTGCCGGTCGGCTCTTCCTCTCCCAGACGGCCCGAGGCAATTTCGAAGAAGTGGAGGGCCGACACAAGGACGCTGGGTCCGCGGAAAGTGTGCGTGACATAGCCACCTTGTATGTCCCAGACTTTGATGTTGCCGTCGGCTGCGCCGGTCGCAAGGAGGGTGCCGGTTCGGTCGACAGCGAGAACCACGACGGGGGTGCCGTGAGGCTTGAGGGTTCGGACCAGGGTCGCTTCGATCGTGTCATCGTCTTCGGATGGTTTGAGAGAGTATATGCGCATAGACAAGGATCGGGAGCAGGTGATGAGGTGGGAGGCGGAAGGCGTCACTGATAGTAAGGTCTGATTAGCGGTTGTCGTGTCTTGGGGGCGGGGGAGAGCAGGTCTCACGAGTCAATGTCGAGATTGGTTCATCGTCCTACAAAAAAACACGTTGTCAGTTTGAGCATGGTACCATGGGAGTAACAGACTTGACAAACTCCTTCGATTTTGGCGCATTGCCTCCCAGTCGCTAGATCCGTCAAGACGACATCCTCTCCGAGAGTTGTCGCCAAAACCTTGGCGCCATTGTCGAGTGATATTGACCCGCCTGTGAATATTGGCTGAATCACACGTTCAGGATCGAAAGTCGTCTTGAAGGGCAGCCTTGTCGTCATATTGGCGAACACGCGCTGTGAGGTGCGAAGTGTAGAGGTCGTTTTTGTCCAAGAAATAGTGGTTCGCCGTCGCGGTTCAACTTTTTTCGAGATTAGGAATAAGGTTATCTTAGCGCCGATCCCCGTACAGGGGTGCTCCTAGTAAATGCCTCGCGGCTTGTTCCCCAATTCAACGTCAGACCTTAGGTAGTACACGTGCAGGAGCCAACATGCCGAAAGACCAGCAACGATGTTCTAGCCTGGCAGATATCATATGACACAATAGACGACCTCACGATTCCATCCGAAGGGCTTCGATCAACTGGCAATACATTCATCATCGACTAGCAGTGTTCCAAGCCAAACCTGTTACGCAGGCAATATCTCTTCCCAGGTGATCGCGTCCGACTGTCCACCGTACCTTCAATTCTTCAGAAGCTAGCTTGGAAGCCATTGCTTCTGCGAATCGCCTTGCTGCTATGCTGAAAGCCGAATGATCCAGTTCTTCCCGTTAGTCTCTGTTGCCGGAGCATCCTATTCCTGGCGCTTCCTCGTCTTCTCGGTGAGCTGCGGGTCAGCGAATCGCATCGCGAATGCTTTCACCACTTTATCCTTGAAGTCCTCGTCGAGGGTGTCCACATGATTTGCAAGCATCTGAGGCGGGCAGTTGCTGAGAGCTGTGACCACTTCATCCTGGAATGGTATGTTTTCGCTTGTGCAATGGCGGTAGAATTCTTGAAGCTTGGCGGCATATCTTGAAATCTCGCCCTTGTTCGGTTGGACGTAGTGGACGTACGTCGCCGACCATCCGCTGACACTGAACAGGGAGAACCGGTCATCAAGCGCAGCTTTGGCCAGGATTTTGACCTTTTCATTGAGAAACCGGTCTGCGAGTTGCCACAAAGAAACAAGGTCTACGAACTTAAACACTTTGTTGGTGTACTTGGGAATTTTCTTTATGTCGACAACACCGGCGGGCTGTGATAGGTGGTACTGAACGGCGACGTAAAAGCCAAGATATCTTCCCTCAATGTCGTCGAGATCGATTGACTGAGTCTCACCCTCAATGAAGAGTTCGCTGAGTGCTTTGTCGAAGTACGTCGAGTCTTTCGTTGAAATCTCTCGGTGCAAGTGGAAAGTGATCCCGCCTTTGGTTTTGATGGTGACGATTGACATGGGTTGACTGAAATGCAAGAATTAGTCATGTTAATCTGGATTTTGCTGCGGCGCTGCCTTCTTGCAACGAGCACGATCTGACTCACCAGAAAGGTCCGTAGTACGACATAGGAGGCTTTAAGGGAGTGAGCTCGTCCCCGAGTTGTTCTCGCGAATCGGTCATGTCCGCTTTGGTGACGGCAAAACCCTTAGGACTGGACGTCTTTCTCAACACAACGCCCTGAGGTGGTCTCGCGCGAGTGGACGTGCGAAGGGTGTAGGTGACGTGGAACGGTGTAGTGCGCGATACTGTGCCAGGCCAACAGACCGAGACACTGTTTGATGCAGGCACTAGCGTGTGCGGGGAGGTAGAAATGGCAATGCGACTTGATCATTGCAAGGAGACGCAGGTTCACACCAGGAACGTAAACTTGGGAGTTTTTGAACTTGATGTGTTCAGATTGGCAGGTGCCTGTTCAGTCTACCAGACAGGCCAGGGGTGGAGACCAGCAGGGTTTGATGCGACTTCAGAAAGACCGTCCAAAACCAGGAGTTGGCAATCAAAGGGTCTTTCTCATGTCTACTATGGACTTCTAGTTTTTGAGGTTCCTAGCCAACAGAGCCCGTACAGACATTTACCTAGGTAATCCTTGCCGCCGAGATGTGCAGCATACCCCGCCCAGCTTGTTGGTCAGCGCGGACGGATTTTGACGACGACGACGATGTCGACAGTGTCAAACGGCCTCGGCAGCGACCGATATCATTCCGAAGACTGTATTACATATTAACCTCATAATCACTAAAGACTGACCATTCGCCGTCCTCGTTAATCCATCCTGGACCGAAAGTGTCCGTCAGCAATTGTCTTTGCTTCTCTGCTCGGAGTGCTTCTTTCTTCCTCCGTCTTTGCTTGGCCGAGAGGACAGGCGCACGCTTCTTCACCGGCAGCTTTGCTATTCTGGCTGATCTCCTTGGTAGCTTCGTCCATTTGTTGGCGCACTGCCGCCAGTCAAACTGCCGCGGCTCATAGAAGTCAGGCTTGCGGTGCTTCCTCATGTAGTGCCCGGGGTAACAGGTGCGCACCCAGATCTGTGGCCCGGTCCGACGTATCTCGCTATTCCAGTATTCAAAGACCTCTACGTCGAGATCGAAGAAATCCTGTTCTGCTGAACTGGAATTCAGTTGATTAAATATGAATCGGTCGTCGAATTGATAATGGGGCGTAGTAGCGGCGAAGCTGAAATCCACCAGTTGCGTCCCCACATACGCGTCGAATTTGACATCGGCCATAAGAATGCCACACTTATGGATCTCTTGGAGATCCTGTATCAGCTTCCACGCATCTTTCGCCGAGAAGGTAGTGCGAGGAAGCAGTTCTTTCACAATTGCATCGAGCGGTCGGCCCTCGAACTCCGGGTAGTCCTCAGCGTTCCGGCCCCACTCGACGAGTCCAAATTTGTCGGCGAGCAGCTGTTCCATGGCAGTGTCCAAGGTGAGATAACCGTAGCACTTCACAGCCAAATGCTCCTTGCCCATTTCTTTGAGTCTCGCAAATGCCCGACATTCACGGCCAAACGGCTCACACTGCGCCGCGATCTTGGTGTCGGAAGGCACGATGTCCTAATCATCATCTGGAGATATGTAGAAATTGTGTTCGCCGGTGAATTTGAACTATGTCTGGGTGTCAGCGAGGACTTTTTCAAAACTGAGTTGCTGAAAAGCTTACGACTTTAACTGCATACAACTGGCCGTCAATTTTCGCTTTGAAGACATGGCCGTGTAGTCCCCTCCCGATCACCTCGAGAAGCTCGATAGACGGTTCATGGTCGCTGTCAACAACGAAGTGATGCAGTCGCGGGCCATCAGCATCACAGCTTCCACGAGAGCTCGAGATGCTCGTCGTGGATGTCCTGTTCAGCGTGGATGTGAAGTGGGCGTCGAACATGCACCGTTTTGACCTACTGTCGTGATTGCGGCTTGAGGAGTATGCATGATTGCAGGGCAGGTAGCCCTATAATAACCCTCGGCGGCTAGCTTAGCAGCTATCCTATCCACGGAGTTGAGCCCCAGGATGCCCTGGCCTGCAGTCAACTCGCCAGTACCATTATTTTTAGATGCTGAAGGTACCTACTTTGTAGGTAGCTCGGCGCTAACGGCAGACTGCTTCGAGTGAAAAAAAATCCATCAGCACAATATTAGGCCGGCACCAGTATTCGACTCTGGGCTCTGACTTCTAAAGTTTGGGCAAATGACTTTAGCCATAGTCAACTCTAGGCATTTGACGCTGGGTGTTCGACTTTGGGCATTCGCCTTCAGATGTTCGAATTTACGATATATATACTGTTCCCCCCCCCCTCTCCTTTTTTTTTTTTTTTTTTTTTTTTTTTTTCACAACAAAAAAAACCAGGCCCCCCCCGCACAACCCTTTCCAAAATTCTTTCTGTTGAAAAGGTAACATAAGGA
>PYFS01004644.1:0-35029 GCA_003671545.1 Ophiognomonia clavigignenti-juglandacearum | reverse complement strand
AGCAACTTCCCGCCCCCCCGCCCCCCCCCCCACCAACCAACCAACCAACCAACTCTACCATGCCCTGTTTCCACCCACACACTGACGCCCCACACAAAACCCAGTAATTTCCACCAACATCTTCCACGAGCGCGACCGCCCCGCCTACCACACCGGCTTCCGCGTGCTCATCGGCTTCGTCGCCGTCAACCTGGGCCTCCTCGCCGCCATCAAGTGGTACTACGTCTGGCGCAACCGCCAGCGCGCGGCGGAGTGGGACGTGATGGATGCCGCGGCCAAGGCGCGGTACTTGGAGGCGCATCACCAGGGTGGGAGTGGGACGCAGAGACTGGATTTTCGGTTTGTGAGTTAGGTAGGGATCGGTAGCGGAAGGGCGGGTAGATGGACAGACGGGGTGACGGAACGTTTGGAGAAGGCAGACGGCAGATTGAGTATGCGTGCATGAGGACATTCATAGTATTTGTGAGGATTCCAGGTATCTTCCAGAAGTAGACCATTCGCTGAGGATTTGTGATGCCTAGATGAGAAACAGAATGACATACACCATATCAAGGCCGCTAAAGAAAGCCCTCTTTTTGCCCAACTCCGAGTGAATTCCCACGAACGCCCATCCGTGAACTAGCGCTGTCAGGAATTGAAGAAGCTCGCTCGCTATGCATTCCACAATTCTCCGTCTACATTCATCAATGATCTGGGCATCTTGTTCCTGTGTACCCCGCGCTGTAATGGTTCAAATATGGCGAAAGCTAGACCCGATGATGACCTTGGATGGAGGAGCTTCCTAAGCCCCAGGATTCTTGTCCACAACATTCTTATTGTTCGACGGCCGCCCGAAACTGAGCCACCTTCTTCCGTGTCCGTGCCCATGACTGGGCTGCGCAGCCTCAGGCTCCATCTCAGCAGCCTGGTCCGCAAGCTCCGTCAAAAGGGCACCACCGCCTTGGTGGCCAGCAAGCACATTACTCAACCCAGAGCCCAGACCAGACTTAGTCTCACCACCGGTGCTGGCTCTCGCCGGTCGCAACGAGCCCGCACCTTTCACGCCCTGGTTTTCTTCACCACGCATGCCATCCGTGCCCCTGTTTCGCAGGATGGGCGGAGGCGTAGCGCTCGCTCCCTCTTCCGCAATCTCATGCCTGCGTTCCCACGCCGGAAAGCCCACCGTCGCCGGCGAGGGTTCTGTCTTTGCCGCGGCAGGTGGAGGGAACGGGCTTTGCGTGACTGCGGGTGGCACCGAAGCGGAGGGTTGTGTTGTTGTTGAGCCCAGTGACCGGCGGAATAGACTCGATAGACCTCTGCTTCGAGGGCGTGGCGTGGCCTGGGGTTGGCTCGCATGCGGAGGGTAGTGACGTTTCGGTGCGAGCGCGTCAGGCTGGTGCGTCTGGGCTCGGGTCGGGGCAGACGGCGACTTGCTGCGGTGTTTCGATAGGGGCCATCCGTTGGTGCTTGGACCTGCCACGGATCTCTTGCGGCTGTGATCGACTTCGATCGACTTCCCTTGCGGAATTGGACCACGTGTAGTTGATGGCGTGCCAGGAGACGAGGTCTGCGCTTTGAGACTGGAGCGTCGATAGGGGGCTGGCGGCGCCGCGGCGGTGGCACCGTGTGCACGAGGAGAATTCACACCGGCCAATCCAGAACCGTACAGGCCAGTCTCGGGTGCTGGGAGGGATGCCCCCATAGCATCTAAAGCTGGCGAAAGAGGAGATTCAAAGCTGTGATAGCCGCTTCCACCAAGATTTCCAAACATGTCGTTGCTGTTCCAGCCTTTTGCATCAGAGGGAAAGCTGAACAGGTCCGGTGGCTCCCGCCCCGATCTATATTGGGCCGGCAAAGACCTTGGCTGTCCCTTGACCACACCTCCTCGACTTGGCTGCAGCCCGACCTTCATCCAAGGGTCAACGCTCGAGGCCTCCGAGCACAAATCATCAACGTCGCTGCACGAGTCCCAGTCAAGCTTGTGGCGTGAAATAGTGGTCTCATCAGCAGATCGCGGCCGGCGTAGACCTGGCAAGCGATTCTCATAGTACGCGGCGCCAGGGGCCCCCTTTCTTCCAGTGAAGGCAGTGATGGAAGGAGGTTGTGCAATTTCTGGAGATTTGAACCGCCAATGCCCAGGCTCCACTTCTTCGCTCTGGTCGAGTGTGAGCCTCGTCACAACTGAGTGGCGCGTGTCGTTGGCGCTCGATTCGCCGCGCAGTGCATCCTCGGACACGTGCCGCTGATGTATCATGGAGCTTGTCGCCGTGTCCGGTGTCAGTGGAAGTCTGGGGGGGTTGCCACTGACTTCATCCAGGTTTACTTTTCGCCCAAGTCCTTCAACTTCCTTTTGACCTCTGGAAAACATCTGCGGTCTGTTGGGCCGTACAGTAGCAGATCGCTCAATCTCATCCGGTAAAGCTGTCGTTTGCGGTACAGCCTGTCTGACAGCCTCCTGTGGCCGACTGGTCGTGTGCTCCCTTGATGGCAGGGAAACGCTCCGCTGGCCGCTGGTTGCCAGCCTGTTTTGAATCGTCGAAGGCATGTTCGATGGTGGCAAGGTGTCGTTTAGTGTTTTATGACCGTAAATGCTGACAAACGAGCTCTCGCTCAGAACACTCATACTGGGACTGACGAAGCCATGGTTGTCCGCTCTTGAATCGGCTTTGGACAGACTTAGGTAGCTAGACTTGGGCTCCAAGTAGACATTGCGAAGATTCTCTGTGTTCTCTGTGCGCTCGGACAAGAAGCTGGGCATTCGGTCGAGGGTGTGTTTGACTTGGTGGGACGAGTTCTCCTGCAGTCCCACTGTGGTACCTTGGTTGACGAGCGTTGCGGAGGCTGACTGATTCAAGCTCAGGTGGGTGAGCAAAGACTGGTTCGTAGCCTCCACTTGTCGCGTCATTTCGCGCTCCCGCAGCAATAGTTCAATTCGGGCCTCTAAGGACACGATCATGGTGACGGCCTCTTCCACAGCCTTGTCCCGCCTCTCCATGTCTTGGACCATGGCGGTGTTGGTCCTTTCTGCATCGGCAAGACTTGCTTCCAGGGCCTCGATCTTCTGTTCCAAGATCGTCTGCCTCTCCCTTCGATGGAAGAGCTCCAGCTTCAGGTCGAAATTCTGCTTGTGCAATGTTGACATTGTCTATCGGAGTAGGAAGTTAGTTCGCCTGGACCCCATGGTGTCATGGTTGCGTGGCGATGGGGACAGGAGTGCCGTACCTGGTCCATTTCCAAGAGGGATAGTCCCTTGTTCCTGCCATTGCCGGTCTCTTGCGCGATGGCCTCGTGTCGTCTCCCATCGGCGGTGTCACATCGTGTGGGTGTCGTTTGATCAACCCTGGGTCCATTTGCAGCACCCGTCTCGCTAGCTAGCCTGGCCAGGTTGCGCTGGATCTCGGACCTTCTCTCTTGCTGAAGCTTCTCCTGGAGTAGGGTCGACTGGGTAGCCAACTGTGCGCTGGATTGTGAGTCCTTGACAGAGCTTCTGGAGGCCGGAGTCGCGGCCCGGTCCGAGGTGATGGAGCTCATGGAGGCGTGTCCTTGAGATTGATGAGAGCGCTTGGGGGTCAAGGTTTGATGGGCATGACGCAGGCTTGCGGAAGAAGGAGGGTGCGAGGAGGCGCCCAGGCCGGCGGGAGAAGAAGCCATCCTCAGCCCCGGATACCGCTTGCTGGACCGTGGTGGATGTGATGCAGTGATAATGTGAGAGGACAGATGGGGGGAAGACGGGGCCGAGCGGCCAGGACGGAGACCACGCGGGGGTTGAGTCTGAGCCTGGTTTTCGGGACCCATGGCTGCCGTTGACTTCAGCAGAGGCGCACATGCCAAGGAGAATCCGACAAACGGGAGCCGAGGACGGTGACGGAGCTGGGGCTGGGGGCCTTCAGCTCAGGGTGCACAGGGATCAATTAGTGCGATGGTGGCACCAGATTCTGTGGGCGACAGTGCGTCAATGCGCAGGCTGAAAGTACGATGTCTCTGGAGAGGTCACACGAAACCAGTGGATCTCAGTACGGCCCGTAACCTAAAGACCGGCTCTAGTAGACCTTGACGATGTGACGCGTGCCGTGATACATGGCACAGTGGCTCTGTGCACCGTGACAAGGAGGGAGATGGCTGCCCAGGTCCGGATTAAGCGAAGCCTGTCTTTGACGACGACGGGGATGGCGATGGGAGGGATGGAGGGATGAACCATGAGAAGCGCGCTGATGACCCTGGTTACTGGCTCTGCTCAGTTCTGCGGTTGCCCGTCAGTCCGTATGTTGGAGCGGGCTCGTGCTGTCTGGCAAGCACTGGCTCCCTGGCTGGTAGCAGTCACAGTGGGTGAGATGTGACGGCTTCACCGAAAGGCAGGCTGAATTAGGCACTGTAGTAGACAGTTGGTCAGAGCTTGTCTCTGGGTGGTTTGTTGTGATGTCTCAGACAGACCTGGCCCGTGAGCTATCCGTATATCCCGCACTGTTCGTTCCTCGCCCAAACGCGGCCTCCTCGATATCAACACAGCCTCAAAGGTCAAGAAATCAGACCTGACTCAGGCGGCGGGGCGGAGCGGAATCACAACGCGGAATTGTACACAGTAGTCGCTCGGTGCTGGAGAGACGGAGGAGAATATATCGAGGTGAGCTGGTCAGCTGCTGGTGAGGCAGTGAGGTCGTGAGTGTTCCAGCCATCAGGAAAAAGGAACAAAAAAGAGAGGTTGACAGGTGATTCCTCCTGTAGATCTGCAGGAAGCGACACGGGAAGCTGCAGATTGACAGGGAATGTAAACAGGGGTTGATGCAGGGGGTAGCAGGACCCTAGCGCGAGAAGCTCTCCTTGTGGCAGGGATGCCAGCTGCTTCCTTCTACTTTTGACCCTTGACCGCACAGATTGACTGTATTTTCAGTGGCAATATCAAGTAAACCAAACATTTGCAGTCCGTTCAAGTTGGTAACTGACAGCAAGCATCGGCCCATCTTGTATCACAGTACGGAGTATGTTAGTAATGTTATGTTACAGTGTGATTGTGTGACCTGAAGTGCTTAAAACAACCTTAAATGTTACCTCGTCGTTTGTTGGCTCGGATCGTTTCTGAAGTTTCCGGCCCCTGCAAATTCTCAGCCAACCTCATCTGCCCACTTACGCGGCCCAATCTTGGAATCCCACACCTCGCAAGACCATCGCAGTTCGCAACGGGCTCAAATCCTTTTTTTATTTTTTTTATTTTTTGCTCTGTTCTTTATTAGATTCTGCTGCAAATCGGCGTTACTTGCTTCCGAGCAGTTTGGCAAATTGTTCGAACGTTCGTAATGCAAGCCTAGTTTTTGTGCGTCAAAGGTGTCGTTTGATGGCACGCTACGAGTACCTAGGTAGTATTGGCACTACCTAGGTAATCCCGGCTGCCGCTGACACCTGGTCCGCTAGGCAGCCTCAACCTAATGGTAGGCTGCCAGCCTTGCCCGCGGGGCTGTGGATCATCTCCACTTCCCCGGATTTCGAACATCACAGGACCCATGGCTATCCAGACTTCCTATCATGAGCTGTTGTTCAAGGTTAACATCAACAAGCCTTGCTCCAGATACTGACCTCGGTGACGTTTCCGCTATGGAGACAAGAAAGAAAGGGTTATATGTATTCCCGTGGGCTTTTGTAAGTCTCAAGCAGTCCGGATGATGCAGATCGAGCCAGCTGTAGGACTTGGAGTTGACACACTTATGACTTTGATTCTGTGTCTGCGGTGCCGTCTGCATAGCCTACAACACGGTCTGACAGTAATGTCTAATTAGCGTGCTGAACATACCTACTTAGGTAGGTAAGCTAAGCGTTGGTCATAGTGGCTGTAAGTACAGAGTACTCGTAGTAAGTTCGATACAGGCGGCCTCAGTGATTAAGGACCAAGCGCACTCCTGGGCCCCTCGTAATTATGTGCAATTAGGCCCGCACCTATGCACTCCGCTGCATTTCCACGTAATCGTCTCGTAAACCCAAGAGGTCAACTGGTGTGGACGGAGGTAAAGAGGCCGGGCCACCGGGGCAATTCAAGTCTTGGCGCTTGGCCCCCGGCTCCGAGCTACTACTGCTCCGGATTCTTCTCCGCACTTCTGCTCAAGCTCCCCGGCCCGGACCTCGGCCCCGGAGACCCACTCTATCCCCGATGTCCTCATCAGGTGAATGGTGGTCTACATAACTGCTGTATACCTAGATACTCTACAGAGTAGACGACTTGTATACGAGCCGGAAGGCAACCGAGGCACTGGACGTCGATTTAGCCAGTACCACTTTTTCGTTCTCATCGACTCATCGATCGCTTGAGCGAGGCGACAGAAGAAATGAACGACGCTGGTGCGGGGAGCCGCTATCACGGTAATAGATAAGGTCTATGGTGGGCTGGGCCCAAGGCCACAAGAAACCACCTGCTGCCGCATTCCGGGAGAGCGACTCTAGAAGTGAGAAGTGACACCCGTGGGCAATATGGGTGCTGCGCTAAGTATTAGGTAAGTACCTAGGCATGCGCGCTACTTGTGCATTGTAGCAGGGCTGAAATATACAGTAGTTTCTACCCCAGACGTGGCCCCGCCGAAATTTGCGGATACAGTAGAATGTCGCGCGTACCCACACCCGCGTCTACCACTCAACAACACATCCCAAGTCAGCATTGAAACCCTGTGAATAGGTCCTTTACTTGTACGCGATATTTCCCTTGGTGTTTTTGGAACCTTATTCTACCGAAATGACCAAGCTCTCCGTCTCCAAGAGCGGCCCCCACGTGCTGCCCACCCTTACATATTATCGACTGGCAAGCTAAAAGAGACCGCGGCGCGTCTCTTCCAAGCAACATTGCGCTCTTCGCGCCACAAGAGAACATCTGGACGCGAAGCAGCGCGCAGGACTGGCGTCAGCCCATACTGCCATCAACAATGGACTTGAAGCTGCTGCGGGCCAGGGACTGCGGCATGGTATGACCTAGCGCCCGCGCGGCCGGCCCGGCATACCGATGATCGACTCGGAGGAAGCAGGACTTGTAGAGCATAATCAATGTATCGAGTCCTGGGCCATAATGATGACTGCTTATGATCGTACGTGAGCTGAGCAGCAGGCATACTAATTCTTGTTAGCGCGCAGTAGCACGGCTGCAGCCGCGACGCTACCGCTACGGCGGCCGCTCATATCGACGCCCGTTGACTGCTCCTCATCAAGCTGTCAGCGCCTCTTTTGGCCTTGTGGCACCAGCAGTGGTCAGGTGTGCGCCCGTCACACACAGCGCCAATATCGCCTACTGGTAAAACATTGCTCCGTCTGTACTCCGCACATCTTGATCTCTGTCTCCATACAAAGGGCACGCGCCAAGTGTTTGTTCAAACCACACGCAGTGATGATGTGTACCGGCGCCGAGTTGCGGCCATGTAGCTGGTCACTCTTGTAGGTATTGTGAGACACATCCTAAAGGCTTATTCTCTTCGAGACTGGAAGTTCCGACGATGTCGCCGTGGCCCGTCGGAATGTCTCCCGGAGTCGCTGATTCTCTTGGGTTTTCTGTGGACAACGCTTCGAGCGCCTGCGGCACGCTCCCGCAGTAAGAAGGCCGGTTTTGTAGACTAGGACGACGGGCTTGGTCTTTGCGTATATTTGCGGGTAGCCTGAAAATTTCACTGACATCTGTCTTGATAGTTGTTTCGAAATTATCCGACGGACATATTGGCGCTGCAGACGTCACAGCATTCCGTATCAGAGCCCTGCTGTGCCACTACAGTCTCCAATAGATGTCACAAGACCACAAAACCTGTCGATTAGACGATACCCACAGATACGGAGTGGAGGCTCTGTTGTGCAAAGACTGAATAATCCTGATTCATAAAAGCATCACAAGAGTTGAAGATCTCCGCCACAAGATTCTTGGTAAAGCTCCAAGACTTATAGCGTCGGGATAGCACGGTGGACAGCACTTGGCTTCTCCGGTCCTTGCTGTGGGGGAAAAAATCCGGGGAAACTGCGGCGACTCAGCTGGTTGGTGGTTCTACTTGGCTGGAAGAGTCTAGATTTGCGGCTAGGTTTGTGGCTGAACAGCCTCATGCGAGCTTCCCACGGACTACTCACGAACTGCTCACAAGGTTAGGATAGAGCACCGGTCCAGCATTGGGAGTTTGTCGGTCATCATCTAAACGCTTTGTTCAAATTTCCTCAAGTCGTTAATAAGGCGGGCAGTGGGACTCCAATCATCAGCATTAGCTTTGCATCTCTGAGTCTATATGTCTCGTGACCCTAGGTAGACCTTTGTAACTTTCCTGGGCAATGCCGTGAGCACTTGGCCGGTAAAGAACCGGTGGATCTGGGGATTGGCCAAGTAGTGGGGTGGTATTGCCGTGATTTTCATGCTTGGGCCACGCACAACACTGTTGCTATGCTTCGAGGGGTAGCGGGACAAGATATCTTGGGTTGGGGGGCGATTGGACTCGGAGAGGCAAACCACCTCACTCAGCCGCCTGCGAATATAAATACTCAAGCAATGCCCAGTACTAACGAAAGTTCCGGGAGACTGCCCAGGTGATCAAGCCGGAGCTTGCGTTGAACGTCGATTCATTCTATTTCTTGTTTTTTTGCCAGTATGGCTGCCATCATGTCTTCCCCCAATACCGTTGACGTCGTCCAACAAGCTGGCCCTGGCGATGCTAAGCGCAACACAAGCATTGACAAGGCTTCGCTGCAAGGTGTTGATTCTCACGTCGAGAAGGTCACACCAAGAATCGAGAACGTGGACTACTCTGGAGCATACATCAAGACCGATCCGAGAGAAATCGCATTGGTCAAGAAGCTGGACAGGTGGATTATGGTGAGTCTCAAATTCGATCATTTCCTACTTG
The DNA here is from genome assembly GCA_003671545.1 of Ophiognomonia clavigignenti-juglandacearum. Classification (NCBI taxonomy): domain Eukaryota; kingdom Fungi; phylum Ascomycota; class Sordariomycetes; order Diaporthales; family Gnomoniaceae; genus Ophiognomonia; species Ophiognomonia clavigignenti-juglandacearum. The sequence goes on along the minus strand of PYFS01004644.1, from coordinate 26,210 downwards.
TTCCTCGAAAGATGTCTGACAACGATGCGACAGCCCATGCTATGGAGCATGTACTGGCTGAACTACCTCGACCGCAATGCCATCGCGCTGGCGCGTCTCAACGACCTGGAGGAGGACTTGAACCTGACCAGCACCCGTATGTTCCATCTTCGGAAAAGTCGTAGGCGATTACGAGCAACATACTGACTTTGAAACTCTACAGAGTATCTCACATGTGTGAGTATCCTGTTCGTCGGATACATTCTGGGCATGATTCCATCCAACATGTTCCTCACTCGAACCAGGCCGAGTAGATACATGGTAAGTACCAATCAGCACAGATCACACTTAGAAATAAAGACCCATCACTGATATAATCACATGCAGGGAATCATGATGATGCTGTGGGCCACCGTCAGCGCTCTGACAGCAGTCTCCAGCAACTTCACTGGACTCGTCTTGACCAGGTTCTTCCTCGGTGTCACAGAGGCGCCCTACTATCCTGGCGCCGTCTACCTGCTGTCATTGTTCTACAACCGCAGAGAAATCGCCACGCGTATTGCCATTCTATACACCGGCAACGTTCTGGCCACTGCCTTTGCCGGCCTCATCGCCGCCGGGGTATTCTATGGCTTGGACGACAGTATGGGACTCGCCGGCTGGCAATGGCTGTTTATTCTGCAAGGCGCAGTGACTTTCGCCATGTAAGTTCTGTCAAATGCGCCGTTGTAGATGCATGGACTTTGGCTGACCAGCTGCAGAGCCCTCGTCGGTTACTTCGTCTTGCCTGACTTTCCCCTGACAACCAAGTGGCTCACTCCCGAAGAGCGCCAGCTAGCCTACAGTCGTATGGAGCTTGACACTGTCGAGAACACTGGAGAAAAGACAGGCACCTTTGTAGGCCTCCAGCAGGCTGCCCGCGATCCAGCCGTCTGGGTCTTTGCAGTCATGGCTCATTTCCACCTGGCGGCCAACGGATTCAAGAACTTCGTAAGCGACGATGCCCTCTGCTCCGTTCCCTCTCTTTTCCACTTCCACCGGCACAAACTAACCGAAGCCCCCATCTTCCAGTTCCCCACCGTCGTAGAGACCCTCGGCATGAGCGAGACCATCACCCTGGTCCTCACCTGCCCACCCTACCTCATCGCCGGCGCAGCCACCGTCCTCCTGTCCTGGTCCTCGGGCCGGTGGAACGAGCGCACCTGGCACATCACGCTGTCCAAGGCCGTCGCGACCGTTGGCTTTGCGCTCGCGGCCGCCGTGACCAACGTCGCGGGCCGCTACGTGTGCATGGTGATATTCACCGTCGGCACCTACGGCGTGAACAGCCTGATCCTCGGCTGGTGCGGCAGCGTGTGCGGCCAGACCAAGGAGAAGAAGGCGAGCGCTATTGGCATCGTTACGACGATCATGAACATTAGCTTTATCTGTAAGTCTCGAGGTGCCCGCCGTTTGATGAAAGTCATTCCACCTGGATGAAAGTCATTCCACCTGGATGAAAGTCATTCCACCTGGATGAAAGAATCCCCCGCAAAATCAGACTTGTTTCGTGATGCTAACGAAGCGGTGAAGGGACTCCCTACTTGTGGCCTTCGAGCGACGGGCCAAGATACGCGATTGCACTGGGGAGTAGTGCCGGCTTTAGTGTTGCCACTGCTATTTGTGCGTGGGTCGCGAAGGTCATGATGGTTCGTAGGAACAGGAAGCTTCGCGAGTCTGAGAACGAGGTAGAAACTTTCTATGTGTACTAAAGGACATGGACAAGATATCTCGTCTCGGGTAGACGCACGTGCGCAAGCAGATGCAAGTGCAAAGAAATAATCAGCGCCTATGTAAGACGCAGCACTTCAAGAGGAGAGAGACATGCGTTCACATTGGAGGAAGCACAAATATACGCTTGCTGCGCACGATAAGACAAAAATGCCTATTATTTTAGGATAAAGCAGTAATAAGGTCTATTGATGTTAGACTCCCTCAGAATCGCTAACTGTTCTTTTTCTCGCCTCTTTTCGCCCATCTTCGCATGTCCTTCTAGAATTCCCTTCTCTAGATGCATTCGAGCTTGTGGTCCGAGCCCTCTGGTAAAAGGGCGCAGCAAAGGAAACCGTGCAGATGCGAGTGCATACAACCATCGGTGATCCAACGACACATCACACACCAAGTGGATGAGAAAAAACGGATTATGGCATAGGAGTATCAAAGCGCAGTGATAATGCACCTCATGGCCTGAACACTGCAGACGAAACATCACCTGCATTGCTGAGGACCACCGTTTGTCGACACTAGATGATCACAGCGGTTTCCCCGCGTTTACGCTAGCGGACATGGTCGATACTTATTAGTGCACCAGTCCCAGGGAACAACATTGTGCGGTTGTTGGTTCTGGGGTCGTTGCGGGCACTTGGCTTATAGCCAAGCTATGTCTTAGACTCTTGGACTCTTGGAACTCGGCCGGAGCACCGTTATTTGCATCTTATGATCGTCATTTTTGCGACGAGATATATCAAAAATTCGCGAGGTTAGTGGTCCCGAGGATCTCTTTTTGATGCTCGGTGATGAACCACGATTTGCACCCGCGTTTTCCACGCCTCGCAAATATTGGTGTTGGACCGGGTCACCTGCCTTCTCCAAGGTTGCCCAGATGTGTGTGATCAATCTGAAGGATGTCTGAATGCAACGAAGCCATGCAAGTGACACTGCCGTAGCACGCAGCACAGATGAGATGCCAACAACGAAACCCCCCGTTCATCACATTTACGATTCCGGAATCTTAGGCAGCCGATCTCAGCCTGCTGTGGAGGTTGGTTGTACATAGATATACATGGCTGGCACGTCAACCGCCTGAGCTCAGGCACGCTGAGGTTCTCAGGAAACGCGCACTTAATGTGGCCGTATTCCTCTTTACCTCCTGGAACCTAATAAGTTCCCTCCAGTTCATACCACTACCATCGAAATGAACTTTTGGTTCGCTTTATGGCTCTTTATGACTGCTGCAGCCACTTCAGCAGCGTTGCCGGCCTCTCCCAACATCAAACACGCCCAAATCCATCCAGCTCCACCTGCATTCAAGTCACGGCTGTCTCACGTTGCCTCCGGAGATCTGACGCCATGGACCTGGAGTTCTCTAGCAGGAGAACTGCTAAATGACCACTGGCTCTCAAACCTGAGGAGGGTATCTCGGAGCAAAGAATGAACCTAGCGAAACACACAAAGACCAGAGCGGCGCTACCGTCAAGCACCCCTCACCTCATCTGCGCAAGTGCTGATGTCGCTTCCAACCTATCGGCCGACACGTCGAACACGGGCCCGGTCCGACACAAGTGACCCGGCCTCGAGCAGGCAGTTGACGCAAGAATGAAGGCCATTCTCACCGCTGATGACGTCTCACTGCGGCGGACGACACGATGCTCATACGCAGTCGACGTCGCCCCGACGAGACAGGTCATGACCCCACGTGGTCAAGGGAGTGAGAGCATGGCTCCAAGGTTTGGAATGAAATATAGGGGCGACTGTGTGGAGAAGGGGGCCTGGACGAGATGGGCGAGTAGGGCGAATAGGGTCGATGAACGTAGTTCGACATCAGGATCTGGAATAACGGGCAAGGGTGTCTTCCCACCCCCAAGCGGGGGGGGGGGGGGAAGGCGTGGGTTGACACCACTCAAGCGTGTATGTTCAAGAATTTTGGACCGTAGCAATAGTGCAGACCCAGCAGCTAAATGAGCTTAATGACATCAAGTCCACCGAGCTTCACTCTCAACAGATCCGGGCTCAATCTAGGATCATAATTCACCACCTCACCTGTCCGCATGTTGCGAAATTTCTGAAATATGTCAGGGTCACCGGCACTCCTCTCGCAGCTGGCTCGCTCCCACCCGTCCGGCAACGGGCCCAGGCGAGGGTCATCTAGAGATTCCACCGCAGTGTGCCAATTGTAGAATCGTTGTGTAGGCCTTCCCAGAGAGTCTCCTTTGATGATTGTGGTCCAAGGGCGAGGTAGTGGGCCCACGATGCCGACTGCATCCGCCAGGCCATGGACGTAGCACTCTCCTACCACTTGGTACGAGCCTGTGGGTGTCTGACGCAGGACCATGGGGGCGTATGTGCCTAGGATGAGATGGATTGTGTCACCTATGCTCACGTTAGCGATTCGAGTCTGCGAGATGCTGCTGTGCACGAGAACGTGTCAGGGGCAGGTTCGGTACCAATTTGAGTGCAGGCTGGCGCCGTGCCAATATATCCGTCTCCAGTCGTGAAGAAACGACGTCCCCGAATTTTCTGTATCATATTCGCAGTCTCTCTTTCAGAGTAGACTGGACTATCGGTTGTCTCAGCGGTAAGCTCAAGGAGTTGGTGCAGCATGGTGACATATTCCGCAGCACTTTTGAAGTGTGTATACGGATGCCTCTCGCGCGTGCGGTTCATACACAGAGTCAGAGCAAAGGCTGCCTCCATTCTCTCCCCTGTAATGTATGTCTCTCCCTCTGGCAAAAACTGATACCACTTCTTCACCGCCAGCAACGTCTCCTCTTGCACTTTGGACGCGACATCGCTCACAGACGTGATGGTGGCGTGCCGTTTGCCCACGACCTCCAGCACGTCCGGTGCGAGATATGTGGACCACGCTCGCGAAATACCAGACGACAGCTGCTCGCTCAAGATTGGCGCTGCGAATTCCGTTTGGGACCAGTCAGGCACCCACGTCGGACCGTCCGTCTCGCGATTCGTAAGATCACAATGCTTGAGCAGTTCCAGCCGCTGTGTGCCCCTCAGATGCGTCAGGAAGGCCTCCTTGTACACCTCTCCCACGGGTCGCGAGTAGTCGACCGAGATGCCCGCGGCAAAGTTCACGGGCGTGATGCCCAAAAGCCCGTAGATCTTGTCCCTAGGGTTGGCGCATCCCTTGCTGCGACTTACGTCCAGGATCGAGCTCATCGCCATGACTGAGTACTTGAGAAAGACAATGTGGCGACACCTCTCGCGGAACTCGATCGAGGGTGAACTGTCCTTATTGTGGAGGCACAGTATGGCCAGCCAGAAATTACCCCATGATATTGTGTCCTTGCCGCAGACAATCGTCGCTTGGCGACCGCCTAGCTTGATCTCCTGCCAGCACCAGATGCGGTAGAACCAAGGGCGTTCAATGAGACTCATCAGGGCCCGCCAGGTCTGCGGCTCGAACACAGCGGCATGATCGTTGCGCCAGAGCTCACGTTCCGTAGCGTTGGGTGCGGCGATGACTCTGCCACTCTTTGTCTCTTGAAGCTGGCGTCCGACATACTGTAAGGTATTCATCGCACTGTGGCTGTCATTTGCCTCCTCTCCAAGCCACGCCACGATGCGACTCGCTACTGTGTAGATGCTCGCCATCCGCTTGACCTGCTCGTTGCGCTCCTCCATGTCTTCCTGATTGATGCACATGGCGTCGATCCACAGCACGCGCACCTCCTCGGCCAGACGCAGATGCCGGAGTGCAATTGCGAGATTGGGGCGTACGCCTAGCGTCGCCCATCGGGTGGCATCTGTCCCTGGGCTGTTGCTGCTGGGCTCGACCAGTGCGAGCTCGGAAATATCCCCGGTGCCCCATGTGTAGGATAACGCCTCAAACTGCGTATGCTCACTAGCTGTGTCGTTCTGTGGTGGCTCATGGGCCTGGAGCATGCGTGTCTCGCCGGTGACGACGTGGAATAGGAGCAGGTCGCCGCTCTGTGTCTCTTCGACTGACCAAGGGAAGGAAACCATGTCCTGGAGGGTTTCGATCTCGGCCGTGCTTCCTGCATCTTTGGAAGGTAGCTCAGAAGGCAGTGGAAGAGGCGCGTGCACCACTCGTATGCTCAAGGGGTCGTCGAAACTCCCTGGTAAGAGATGGACAAGGCGGATCTCGTCAATCTCTGTGCGGAGCGGTGCGTATTTGTACGGCGCACGAGATTCTTTTCTTTCAGCTTCCATTATTGCCGAACTTAGAGTGAAGAGACAATATGAGGGGAAGTAAGAAATGTTCCTAAATATATGGTGCTGTGCCAGAGTCAGAGAAGTTCAGGTTTGCAGCTATCTTTGAGGCAGCCTGAGGACTGCCAGATATGGTATGGCGTTCATGTCCGCGGAAAGCCACAGCTGAAATTCCCATGCACAGGGCTTGAGGCAGCCCTCACCTCGGCGCCGCGGCCCACGTCTTCTGCCTCAACAGCGCTACATGCGTAGACTTGAAGCCGACAAGTCCCAGGCCGTCGATAGATCCAATGACCCACTTCCCCAGCAGCTTCTCGCCGCGCCAGGCATAAACACGAACCTCTGCCGTGCTCGTGGTACCTTGGTTGACCTTGGCCCGCGCGACCTGCTCCGGCGGGACCTGCACGCTGTAGAGTCCGCGAACCGATGCTGTCTCATCCACGTCCTCTCCTCCTCCCTGCCCCTGCCCCTGCCCCTCGACCTCGGTCAGATCCTGAGACGTAATGGAGCTCGGGACGAAGACCTCGCCAGTGCCCTCCCAGAAGTATGTCAACTGGAGGTGGTTCGCAGGATATAGCGGGTCTGCAGGCCGCGAGATGGCGGGGAGCGAGATGGTAAAGAGCAGTGGCGAGGTAGCAGACATGGGAGAAGGGTACAAAGGAGCCCGGATGTCTGATACGTCGAGGTCATCTGGCTGGGCTGGGAAGGAGGGGGGTGTGAAGGAGTGGATGGACAGGCTGAACTGGGGCGCCATTGTCTTTGTAAATATGGGGAAGCTGGCAGTAGGGAAAACAATCACTGTTTCGCAGCTTGTTCCCCTCACATCTTTGCGGGTGTGTTCTACGCGAGTTGAAGGGTTGTCATCGAGATTCGATGAGAACACGTACCGTACCTATGGGCCGATGCTTTAACTCAGTCAAGTCCAGACCCCTTATAATACAAACTGGTCTCAGCGTGAGGCGACCTGACCCGCCGGAGTTAAAGCTCCTAATTCCACTCCAGGTGCAGCCGGCGTGCGAATCGGCTCCGTCCTCCGAGTGGCAACAAAGTTCTCGAGGCCGTCATGGATCTGAACTTCTCTTGGGAAACACCAGCTTCTGCTTGAAGCACTACCTCGTGGCTATGTGCCAAACCTCCTCCCTTGAGCTCCTCCCGACACGAGCATGGTGCTCTCTCCTCGCGCCTCGCGGCGCATTCTTTGTGCCTTGAACCGCACCGCTCCCCCAGTCCCACCAACATTCCCCCCGCCGAGATTCTACTCCGAAAGCACCAAAGCAACGCACTCTGATCCCATCTCCCAGACCGAGAGCGCGAATTCCGCCAACGATGGCTCAAGAACCACCTCACTGCCCGAACCAGGCCCAATGGCCCGCCGACTCGAAGAAGCCACCGAAGAAGCCCTCCTGACCGGCGGCCGAGCCGGGCGCCGCGCCGTCGAGGATGCAGGCTTCAACGAGGAGCTGAAGCAGCGCCTGCTGGACAAAATCGCCCACGCCAATTTCCGCGAAGAGAACGACGCCGTGCTGCGCCAGGCTGGCCTGGTCGGCAATGTGCCCGACACGGCGGGTCAGGGCACCAGAGACATCGCCATGGCGCAGCCGTGGACGGGCCAAGAGTCGGAGTCGGACGCGGTGCTGCGGATGCTGACCGACGCGCGCAAGCCTCTCCAGGCCGGCTTGCGCGCCAGGCCAAAGATACCGACGCCTGCGGGCGTTCCGGTGGACATGCGGCTGCGGCCCCAGCCTAAAGTGACGCCGGGCCACAAGGTGGCGAACGCGAGGGACGCGGCGGGCGTGTATAGTGACATGGCTAGGAAGGAGAAAGACACCGGTCTGACCGATGAAGAGCGCGAGAAGTACAAGAAAGAGTTGAGGGACCGCTTCACACCAGCTGCAAGGGCGCTGCCGAACACACTCTCAGGCCTCACGGCGCTGGCCAACGAGAGGATTGAAGATGCCATCGCGAGAGGCCAGTTCAAGCATATCCCCCGCGGCAAGGGTGTCGAGCGAGACACGCGCGCCGACAACCCCTTCATCGACACGACCGAGTACATCATGAACAAGATGATCAAGAAGCAAGAGATCGTGCCGCCGTGGATTGAAAAGCAGCAGGATCTGGTCAAGGCGGCGCATGTCTTCCGAGCACGGCTGCGCAACGACTGGAAGCGCCATGCTGCTAGGATGATCGCCAGTCGGGGAGGCACGCTGGAGGAGCAGATGCGGCGCGCGGAGGAATATGCCCGCGCAGAAGAGGTGCATAATCCCCGGCGACGACCTTCTGATCAGGTGTCGATACCTACCAACACCACCGAGGATGTGGTGATGGTCGCGCTCAGACAAGAGGGTTTGCCAGAGCCTCCGGCAGCGCCTACAACTTCGCCTGCAAACCCAGCTGCGAGCCCGGATGCTCAACAGGCTACCGAGCCTGATATCACCATATCAAGCCCTTTCCGAGATCCCACATGGGAGGCAACAGAAAGCTCATACATGAAGCTGGCTATCAACAATCTTAACACTTTGACGCGATCCTACAATCTCATGGCACCGGAACTGGCCAAGAAGCCCTACTTCAACTTAGACCGGGAGCTGAAGGCGTGTTTTGCGGATATTGCGCCTCTGGTAGCTGAAGAGATCAAGGAGCGGGCGAGGCGGCCGAAGAAGTCGTTGCTCAACGAGGGTGGCCATGGGTCGGGGAGTATCTTGGAACGCTTCGCAAGGGAGAGTCGGTCGACCAAGATTTACGAGTCGAAGACACCCCATTATGGTCTCAGGGAGATGTGGAGGGATTTTTGGCAGCGATGACATTCTGTCCTGTCTATGACCTGTATATGAAGACCACCTGCGCAGTGTTCGGATTGCGCGCTGGTGCCTGCCAGCCCACACAAGACGTCTTCGATGCCTCGAAGACCACGAGCCTTGTATTGTATTGGTACACCTGACCGTGATATCTTCTGGCCAGTCAGGAAATGCCAGCCGGAATCTCACCACTCCAGACTTATACATACACATGCGCAGAACCATTTGGAATCAAACGAAGGACGCACAGGGAGCTTGCGCCCTTGCACACATTCGCTGGTGTCAGCGGGTTGATGCTCCAAGCAGAAGTTCTTCTACAGCACTTTGACCGAATAAGTTCACATGATCACTCAGCAATACTCCTAGATTCCTTTGCCGCGCCGCGCTTTCTTGCAGGTCCGCACAACTTTTGTGCCCCGGTCCACTGACATGTAGTTGATTTCAAAGATCTTTGCTAAGATACGTGGAAACACCACCACCGTCGTACGACGAACGACTCGATCAAGTGGGTCTGAGAGTTTAAGAGTTCTTCCCCTTGCATTCCCAAGACATGGACATTGTCTTCCCCACGAGCTGCCACGGATTTGCGGAGCATAGCTCTTTACTTTCAACCCGGCTGTGCAAGCATCGCCCCTGTTGGAGAAACAGGAACGCAAGAGACGTCATGGATCATTTACAATTAGCCCGTCGGCTTCTGGCGTCGGCCTCGACTTGGCTGCACGGTAAGCTCCAGATAATCATTGGTAATGTTAGGCGGGTGAACTCAATGCGCCTCCAAGAAATCATCGCTTGGCGGGGAAAGCTCTCAAGTCAAGCACAGCATGATATAAGACAATGGCAATGCGTTCGTCCTCACACTGACCTCATTCTGAAACCCGCGTTAAACGCACCTTCATCGTGAGCATCTAGCGTTTCCAAGACATGACCACACTCCCACACCATCCCCCAACAACCACCGCCAACATGTCCGCCTCCGACGAGCCCATCCAAACCCCCTATCTCATCGTCGGCGCCGGCCCCGCCGGCGCCTCTCTCGCCTGCTTCCTGGGCGACCACGGGCTCACGGGCATCATGATCGCCGCGGCGCCGGGCGTCGCGAAGACGCCGCGCGCGCACATCACCAACATGGCGGGGCTCGAGTGCCTGCGCGACATCGGCCTGGAGACGGCGTGCCTGCAGGCGGCGTCGGGCGGCGACAGCATGACGCACACGCGCTGGTGCCGCACGATGGCGGGCGAGGAGTTCGCGCGCATCTACAGCTGGGGCAACGACCCGCACCGCGCGGGCGACTACGCGGACGCCAGCCCCTGCGCGCACGTCGACCTGCCGCAGACGGAGCTCGAGCCGATCCTGACGACGCGCGCCGTGCACAGCGGGTGGACGCTGCGGTTCGACACGCGGCTGGTGGGGTTTGAGCGGGTGAAGAAGGGGGAGGGGGAGGAGGAGATTGTGAGTGAGGTGGAGGACGCGGTGACGAAGAAGCGGTGGCGGATCCGGTCCAAGTACCTGTTTGGGTGCGACGGGGCGCGCAGCCAGGTGGTGCGGCAGCTGGGGATCCCGCTGGCGCGCAAGCCGGGCCAGGGCCTGGCGCTGAACGTGCTGGTCAAGGCGGACCTGTCGCACCTGATCCCGACGCGCACGGGCAACCTGCACTGGGTGTTTGTGCCGGAGAAGGACTACCCGGCGTGGGGGTGGGCGGCGCTGGTGCGCATGGTCAAGCCGTGGAAGGAGTGGATGTTCATCATGATGCCGCTGCCGGGCGCGGACCTGACGGTCGACCAGTTCAGCCCGACGTTTGCGGAGTGCGTGCCGCGCGTCAAGGAGCTGATTGGGGACGAGTCGGTGGACGTGGAGATCTTGGATGTCAGCAAGTGGTGGATCAATGAGATTGTCGCCGAGTATTACTCTGATGGCAACATGTGAGTGTTTTTCTCTCGCGTCATTGTTGACTGTTCGAAATGCTAACCTTCAACACAGCCACTGCTTCGGCGACGCCACCCACCGGCACCCTCCCTTCAACGGCCTCGGCTCCAACACCTGCATCCAAGACGCCTTCAACCTCGCCTGGAAGATCGCCTACGTCGAGTCCGGCAAAGCCAGCCCCAAGCTCCTCGAGACCTTCAGCACCGAGCGCCAGCCCGTCGGCAAGGACGTCATCACGCGCGCCAACCAGGGCCTGCGCGACCACATGGGCTGGATCCAGGCCATGGGCATGATGGACCCGTCCAAGGACGCGCGGATCAAGGTCCTCGCGGAGTTCGACGACCCGGGGCCGAAAGGCCGCCAGCGGCGGCAGGACTTCCAGCGCGGCATCGCCAACACCTCGACCGAGTTCCACGGCCTGGGCATCGAGATGAACCAGCGGTACGAGTCGAGCGCGGTGTGCCTCGCGGACGAGGGCGGCGCGCCGCCGACGCCGCTGCTGCCGGGGGGGGAGGACGCGGTGAAGCACTACCTGATCAGCACGTACCCGGGCAAGCGGCTGCCGCACGCGTGGCTGAACACGCGCACGCCGGGGAAGAAGTTCTCGACGATCGATCTCGCGGGCCACCGGCGCTTCTGCCTGCTGACGGGCCCCGGGGGCCAGGCGTGGAAGGACGCGGCGGCGAAGGTGGGCACGAGCCTCGGGGTGGAGATCGTGGCGTACTCGGTTGGGTGGCGGCAGGACTATGAGGATGTGTACTTTGAGTGGGCGCGGCGGAGGGAGGTCGAGGAGGATGGGTGCGTGCTTGTAAGGCCGGATCGGTTTGTGGCGTGGCGGGCGAAGGAGGTTGTGCCTGATGCTGAGAAGAAGCTGGAGACGGTGATGCGGAAGGTCTTGTCGTTGGAGTAGATGACTGACTGGTCAGGGTGATAGGCTTTGGATAGAGGCAATAGACTGTGATGATTCAGTCCAGGCTCGTGAGTAAGCCCATATGGTCTGGTGACACACTTATCAAGGCCACTCGGCAGTCGGGCTGGCTGTCAGTGACGAAGGAGCAAGGTGAAGACGGGAGACGACGTGTATATGAAGAATGAAGACGCAGATCGGCTTCAGCCAGCGATGATCCTGAGTCCTCCTTACCAACAGATACAGAATCCCCTCACAACAACCAACGCACAGTCAGGATGAACGCCACATGCACACCCACACCCCGACCCCAACCCCAAATCACCATCCGCCTAGCCACGCACGCCGACATCGACACGTGCTGGTGCCTCTGGCGACAGTCGTCCTACAACTACCCGATCCACCGGTGGCTGCACCAGCACGCCGCGCGCTACCCACAAGAGTACGAGGCTGCCTTCAAGAACACCATGATTTTCTCCATCCAGCGGAACTTCAGCCCGTGGGGGCGCATTGCCGTCGTGGCCGTGGTGCAGAACACGATACTGGCGTTTGGCATCTGGAGGAGGATGAGCCGCATGGGCACCGAGACCGAGTTGCCTACTGACGCGCTGAATATCCGAATGGTCAACGAGGTTGTCAACAGAGAGTTTGGTGGTAAGTTGTAGCCTCTTTCTTGGACGTGATCAGATCAGCCCCTATAAACGTGCTGTGCCGCACTCTTGCTGACACTCGCTCCCCGCCCCTCCCTCCTCCTCTCAGTCACACCCAACGTGCCCCTCCACCTCGCCTGGTACCACTACCACCTCAAGGCCTGGAACCACTACAGCGAAGACAAATCCATCGTCGGGCCGCGCAGGCCGGGCGAGCGGCCCGATCTCGCGCGCGAGAGCCTCTACCGCCACGCGCGCCTGCTGTCGCCGCTCGAGCCCGAGGGCCTGCGCCAGCGCCAGCAGAACACGGGCCTCGCGGCGGCCGAGTCGCGGTGGGTGCTGGACTACACGGGGTTCCTGCCCATCTCGGCGTATGCCAGGACCGCGCTGCTGGAGGTCGTCAAGTGGGGCGCGCGGGTGGCGGCGGAGGAGGCGCTGGATGCGTATGTCGAGGTCGATCCGAGTCGCGATATGGATGTTATGATTCGGGCGAGGTTTGAGCTGTTTTATGAGCGGAGTTTGCAGGTGCCGGCGGAGAATGTGGCGAGGAGGTTTTGTGTTATGAAGATGAGACGGTGGTGGGAGGCCTAGGGACGATGGGATGTGGGTAGGTAGGTACACTGAGCAGTGGGTAATGGATCGTTCTTTTCAAGCACAGGTGACACAGGTCCTGCTTCCTATTGCACCATGTCTATCAAAACTGACCAATCCTTTCCACCCATCCATGCTGCTTGCAATGCTAACAAGCCCGTGATCTCGTCCAGCCACCATCTGGAACAATCTATCAACTTCCGCTAGCATGACACACAGTCAAGATAGCTTCACCTCAGGAAAGGAGAAATGGACCTGTTGGGAGAAGTGCATTGAGTCAAATATCCGTAGACAGTTCCTCTATTAAGGTGGAGGTAAAGAAAAGGAACACTTGGACAATATGATGCTCCAATGGCAGAGATTGGCTTGTAGGTATCATTTCCTTCCACTCTCAAGGCTGAAGGCTGACAGATAGCTCTCTGCGGAACAGCTCAAATGGATGACAGCAAGCTGACTTGGAGAACTTGACCTTTGCTCAGAGGAGCAATTGCCTGCGGAATTGTTCTGGTTGCCCACAAAGTGCAGTGTTGTTTTGTGGGTGGCTGGCCTTGCTTTGGAGTTTCCAGCAGAAGTTAATGGAAGTGGATGGACTGATCTGGATGGTGCCCTTTTAGGAGTCAAGTTGCCCTCAGAAATTTGCTTCACTTTCCAATTGTCTGTCCCATCTTCCAAGGTTCTTCCTCCAACCCAAACCCTTCCTTCAACCCAACTTTCTTCCCCAGTGCCACCTCCTTCCTTCACTTGAGCAGTTGCGAATCGGGAAGGTACAGTACAACCCCACCCCTTACTCTATACTTTGTCACTTCACACCAGAACACTGAGAGCAGAGCTCCATCAGTGCCCATTCCACAACAAATCATGGCCAGTATCCAAGACAATCAGGTCCGTGTCAACCTGCTCGACCTGCCCGTTGAGCTTCACCGCAAGATCGCAGACGAGTGCCTCCTCCACCACGTCCGCACTCCCGAGCCATCCGAGGCCAGCTTCCTCGGCCGCCATGGCTCCCGCAACATCTCCAGCCGCTCTTTGCGCTGCGGCTCTCTGCGCGACCTCACCCTCGTCAACCGCTACTTCCGCGAGGTGACCGTGCCCTACCTCTACGAGACCATCTGCGTGGACGACCTGGCCACCGCCACCACCGAGGACAAGCTGCAAGACTCGCGCCAGAAGCTGCTCCTCCAGCGTCACCGCTTCGAGCACATCAAGAAGCTGACCGTCTCGATGGGTCGCAGCCCCAACCCACCCCGAGCCTACGGCGCCGAGGACCTCATGGACATGCTGCGCGACATGCAGGACATCCACACCATGCGTTTCGTCCTGGAGAGCAAGGCTGCCACCTACAGCATCCTCCCGTCAATCAAGCTGCGAATGATCCGATACGCCCGCGGCGACACTGAGAGTCGCCCTCTGCACCTCTTCAACGTCAAGCAACTGGAGCTGTCTTGCCCCTGGGGAAAGCACAACTGGGACTTTGGCCACCTGACCTGGCCCTACATCCGTCTGGAACGTTTGTTGCTGGACTGTGACCTCGGCGCTGTCAGCATCCCCACCATGGCGCTCGGTAGCCTGCCCTCACTGGAGTACGTCATGCACCGCTCCTGCCCCAGCAACTTCTTCGCCAGCGACATCGAGCTCGACAATTTCCAAGGCCTCACTCATATCGACGACAGCTCGGGCGAGCCATACCTGCGTCAACTCGCCGACAGCATGCCACAGGTCAAGCACCTGGCCCTCTATGGCGTCCTCAAGGGTCCCATCTCTGACATCGCCCCGATGCTATGTAACCTCACGGATTTGGAGCAGCTGGACATGACCGACGAGCAGGCCATTGCCCATACCACCATCGAGGCCATCAGCGGCGAAATGTGGCACCCTCTGCCCGACATCGACTGGGCCATGAAGCACTCGCACCTGGTCCGGACCCATCGCGACAACACGGAACGCGAGGAAGCTGCTGCCGTCTTCTTCAATCAACTTCCCAAGCTGCAGCGCATCTGCTTCGTCCGCGACCAAGTCGGCACCTACTACCACCCCATCTGGAACGCCCAGTCCGGCACCCTGGACGGCGTGCGAGAGGGCGACGACATGATCACAGTGCCCTTCCGCTACCTGCGCTACGGATCCAATCAGGCCGTGTGGCGCTGTGGCTTCCCCAACCGTCTCAAGTCAAACTTAGGGAGCGACCTGCGCGCGAGTTCGTGGATCCAGACCGAGGACGCGTTCTGGCTGGACTCTAGGTTCCAGGCTGGGGATAAGTCCGTCGTGGCGCCGTACTTGAAGTGGAGAGGGCTCGCTTCGGCGTCATGTGGCCTGATATGGGGTAGAGGATGCGTACATACGGAGTCAGAACGTGAAGAGGGCCGTTTTGGGTGCCTAAGGTGATGAATGAGTTACGAGGGGGTCAGAATCTGGGGATGGAGGAATGAGGAATGAGCAATTGAATTTTATGAGTTTCTGAGGAAAGGCTGGGAAGGACCAAGATATCACGACCTGCACATGGCTATGAAGGATACCATGGTCACTTTTCCAGTTTGAGTGCCAAGTGTATGGTTTCAGTGGCAGAAAAACACTCTCTGCAAAACCTTGTCTAGCTGGATAGACAATGATGTTTCTCACAAGCCTCCGATTGTGCTCTGGCTGCTCAAGTGCATGCCTCATTACACACACTTCCCTAATCCAGGAATCTCTGCCTAAACTCACAAGCACACAGGAGTGAATATCAGAGACAACAGTGATGCACTGCCTAACATAAAACATAATGTGAGATTGTGCATCTCCACAGGTGAGACACAAGTGAGTACGCCCCAGCAGCTGGTGCTGCATCTGAGAGCTGGGGCAAAAAGAAGACACACCCGCTTCCACCAAAACTGCCAAAAGAAATGGACGATCTCGGAGTCGAACCGAGGGCCTTTCCCTGTTACAGACATTGGACTTTTACAATACTTGCGAAGGGAACGCGCTAACCACTGCGCCAAACGCCCTGATGAGTTTGTTGCTGCGGGTTGATTCCTTTGTTCTAGGCTGAGCCTTGTTTATTTTGACTGAACTGGACTTGTTGTTAGGATATCTTGGCTATGGTCACCTGCGCGAGGAATACGGACTCACTGGATATGCAAAAATGCAACTTGTGGCTGGAAACACTGTCAGTCTTCGTGTATACCTAGGTAGTGGCTTACGTGCATGCTTGGGCTTGTGTCGACATACAAAGTAAGGGAGGAATGTGAACGTACTGTCTTCATATTTCTAGAGTCTCTTATACTTCTTTCAACTTCCAAGATCTAGAGCCTGAGCATCAATCTGATAACAGCACTTATTTGCCCACCGCCGCCAACTTCCAAGAAGACCTTCAACGAGAGCGGAAGCACAGCCCAACAATGTCTTCTCCTACTTCAACCAATTTGCCCTTGAGATCAGGGTATTGACCCAAAAACAGTATTTCCTAGGTGCCATCTGCTCTAGTCCTCAAATTCGTCCACTCTTTGAACATCAAATAAAGAAGCAGTGGATAAACAGTTTTGCAGAGAGGTTGGCCAGGATTGGGCGGAAGATTACGGTGGAATGGACTGTGTGAAGGCAGACTCGACGCAACGAGGGCATGTGGAAAGAAAATTGCAGGATCAATCTACATTTTTACAGTCGTCGGTGAGTGGAACAACATTTTCTTACTGTAGACTCAACACCTGCTGGTAATATTGCCTACCAAGTACAAGCTGGAGCCAAACGGCCCACAGGACCCAGGAGCAGGGTGTTTTGGTCCGATGAACAGCAGCTTATTAGGGGGGCGGTGACAATAAGAGTGGAGAGCCTAGTGCTTTTATAACCAGCATCAGTTAACTATACACTTGCCAGAATACCCACCAGTAGAAACTGAGCACTCTCTCTGTCCTCCAAAGCCTTGCATCATCGTACCTGAGTATCAGGCCAAATTCGGTACTTGCCACTCCTTTCTCAGATCTTGTACGAAGTACAGTATAGCGACCGAGGTCAGGTCAGACTACGATATGCAGAGTAGGATTTTCCACCCCCTCAGCAAAAACCAACCCCCCCTCATGTGGCATGTTACCACATAGCAATGGCGCTGGCTGACGACAAACTTGCGTGCTCGCCGCGCGCACCGACCTCGATCGGAGGCAAGCCTAATAATAAACTGCCTGAACAGCAGAAAAACAGGTATCATCGCGATTACAGCCCTGGCAGGTAGCAGGCATTCCCGCACAGAGCCAAGACTGCCAGCGTTGCACCGGGGCCTATGCAGTTGCCGCTTTGGGCCTCGTTCCGAACGGGGGCGATCGTCGCTCCCTGCAGGAAGCTTTATTGACGAGCTGCAGACAGATGCTTCTTTCATGATAAGCTTTTGCCAGTGCCGAGTCACCGACCTTCATCATCAACGTCCGTTTTGGAGGAGTCTCTACTACTAGTACCACGTAACCAGGTTGCATTGGATATATATATATATGGATCTACTACTACCATCGCATCTATATAACCCCGCCGCCATGTCCCCCCCCTTCCTCCGCCGCCATGGCTCGTCCCTCAAGTCCCGCAAGCGAGTCCGACTGTCTTGAAAGATGCGCGCCTCCAGTCTTGCACTCACCACGTTAGCGGCTCTGCCCCGCGCGTGGGCCGCTTTCCAGCAGCACTTCGCCGAGGTCCCCACTGCCTACGCGCCCCTGCGCACCACCGGCACCTCCACTAGCAGCTTCACCATCGCCCTCGCCCTCAGCAACCTCGAGCAGCTCGAGCCCACCCTGCTCGCCGTGTCGACCCCGGGCAGCGCGCAGTATGGCCAGTTCCTGGACGTGGATGACGTGCTCGAGTTGTTCGGCCCCACGGACGACGCTATCGCTTCGGTGACGAGCTGGCTGGAGTCTGCTGGTGTGACGGACTATGTCCACGAGGGGCTGTTCATCAACTTCAAGGCTGATATTGATACCGCCAATACGCTTCTGAACAGCTCTTACACTTACTACCGCCACAACGGTCTCACCAAGCTGCGGACATTGTCGTATACTATTCCCGAGGACGTAGAGCAGTATATTGCGCTGATCGACCCTGGCATTGTGAGTTCTCATGTCGTGATGCTGCACATCAAACCTTCCTCTTAAGCACTGAACGACGCTGACACACCAACGCAGTACTTCGGCAACACCAAAGCCGCCCCAGTCGTCCCCAGCCCTCAGGAACTCGAGGCCACGAGAAGAAGCTCCAACACTCTCCAAGCCACCACGCCGGAGAAGCGCCAAACCACCGCCAACCAAACCGGCCCCACCGTCGACCCAGCCTGCGCCACCATCCTCACCCCGGCCTGCGTCAAAGCCCTCTACAACGTGGGCAACTACACGCCCAGCGCCTCGTCGGGCGCCTCCGTCGGCTTCGGCAGCTTCCTCAACGAGTCCGCCCTCTTCGCCGACCTGTTCCAGTTCGAGAGCACGTACGGGATCCCCACGCAGAACTTCTCGACCGAGAGCATCGACGGGGGCACGCTGAGCCAGAACATCTCGGATCCGTACATCGGGTCTGGCGAGGCGAATCTGGACGTGCAGAATATCGTGGGCGTCGCGCATCCGTTGCCCGTGATTGAGTATAGCACCGGTGGATCTCCGTAAGTGCACTGGCACTCCCATTCCCAAAAAGTTCTCGCGAAAGGCAAAGAAAAGTGAATCCCGCTGACATGATCATACAGGCCATTCATCCCTACCCCGGACCAGCCCACAGACGCCGACAACTTCAACGAGCCATACGTGCCTTACTACCAGTACCTCCTCGCCAAAAGCAACAGCGAGCTGCCCCAGGTCATCTCCAACTCCTACGCAGACCAGGAAGATGTAAGCATCCAACCTCCCTAAGCACCTATACACATACGTACCACAAACCTCCTAACACCCCTCTCCTTCCCACCCAGGGCGTTCCCTTCGACTACGCAGTCCACACCTGCAACCTGATCGGCCTCGCCGGCACCCGCGGCATCACCGTCTTCGAGTCCTCGGGCGACGGCGGCCTGGGCGGCACCTGCCTGGGCCCGGACTTCGAGACCGTCGAGTTCGAGCCGCTCTTCCCGCCCTCGTGCCCGTACGTCACCGGCGTCGGCGGCACGCAGGGCGTCAACCCGGAGATCACCTGGACGGGGTCCGGCGCGGGCTTCTCCAAGTACTTTGCGCGGCCGGACTGGCAGCTCGCCGCCGTGGCGGACTACCTCAAGACCGTGTCGCCCGAGACGTTCGACTACTACGGCCCGTACAACAACAACTGGACCGGACGGGCGATTCCCGATATTGCGGCGCATAGTTTGACGCCGTCCTATGCTATCGTGTATCACGGACGGATTGTGGGGATTGGAGGAACCAGCGGCGCTTCGCCTGTGTGGGCGGGCATTGTGGGCTTGTTGAACGATGCGAGGTTCCGTGCTGGGAAGAGCGCTTTGGGCTTCATCAACCCTCTGCTGTACACGCTTGGCCCGGAGGCTCTGATCGATATCGTGGCGGGATATATCGATGGCTGTGAGGACAATGTTCCTGGTGCACGTTACAACGCCACGGTAGGCTGGGACCCGGCAACAGGGTGGGGTATTCCTGACTTCCAGAAGCTCAGGGAATTGGTATTGTCGATTTAGCTTACATGTAGGTAAGTATAGCAAATTTAGGATCTGATGTCCTGTGATCCACCCCCAGCATCCCTATTACAACATGGTGAAGACTACCCCGAGTAGACATGCACTGGCGAGCAGCCAGGGCGCCCTGTGTCCACCTCCAGCGACAGCACCGGATTTGATTGTGATTGTTGCGTCCGGCCCTGAACCTGTGGTCGTGGCCACGCCGGTCGTGACACCCGTCATGCCCCCGAAACCTGCCTTGTTCCCATCCACGGCCGCCGTGATGGTATAGATCGTCGAGTCGTAGTAGTTCGTGTACGAAAACAGAGTGCCTGACGGAGGAGCCGAGACCGTTCCGGCGACGACGGACAGGCTCGCGGTGCCGCTGGCAGGTAAGTTGTCTGGCGTGTAGAAGGTGCCGTCGGCCACGTTCGTGAAGTTCAGCTCGGCAGTGCAGTCATACGCACTCATGTACGGAGAGCACGACGCCCATGACTGGTGGAGGTCGGCGATGTACGTGTAGACTTCACTAACGCCGATGAGGGTGGGTTGAGTATCGGGGCAGATGTTGTAGAATCTAGAGGCAGAATAGTCAGTGGATAGTGGACAAGTGATAGACCTCGGGTTACAGCCGGGCAAGGCACTCACGCAGATATCGCGCCACTCTCCCCACAACACGCGCACGCCTCCTGCTTGTTCGCCGTAGTGACCGGATCGCTGCCGTGACTGGCCTGGGCTTCTTTTGCGATATTGGTGAGACACTCGCCGCCCTCGATCTCGCTAGCATTCACCGCGAGGTAGAGATTTCCCAGGTTGCAGGAGCATGAACCCGGAGCATTCTTTGGTGGAGGGAAGAAGGGGATCTCGGGTGCTCCACTCGGGCATTCGGATATATACTGGATGGCGTATTCTTGGTATTCACATTCGTAAACCTGTGGTAGGATGCCTCGTCAGCAATGAGAAGTCTTGCGTATGACTTGCAGCGACCAGTACTTTGGCTGATGAAGAAACAAACAGTCTGGGAGTCTCGAAGTCAAGATATAGAGCTTACTCACCCTGTTCCAACAGCTAGCCATGTAGCAATTCATCATCTCGATATAGTATACGCAGCCACACGCCGCGAGGGCCAACGCACTGTCTTCCGCAACCGCAGTAGCTTGGCAGACCTGGGCTTTGCCCGCGGCGGTCTCGCTGCAGGTCGTGAAGGAGCTGGCATCTTGGCATCCGGTGGTGGTAAGGGTTTTGTTGGTAGTTTGTGCTGTGGTTGAAATAGTGAAGAGGACGAGGCTGAGAGCCCGGGATGTGGATGAAGAGCGGCGCATTGTTGTAACTTGTGAGTGATTCTGGTACCCGTGGACTGCAATGATGATCTTGATCTTGACCTTGATCTTGAGGTCGATGAAGACGCGATCTCCGAAAGTCTGATTCTCAAGTTCTGCTGAGAAGTTCGACATTTCACACGTCCGGTCGGTCCTGCTGTTTTCCGTGGTCAACAAATTACGAAGCTATTGTGGCAACTGGCTTATTCGGAAGGCCCGCCTCCTCTCACCTGCCTTGGAATCTACCCATACCATTCAAGGACCTACGCAATTCTCAAGCCCAAATACCGGGCCACGGAAGCCTGAGATACCAGTAGGTACCTAGGTAGTAAATGATGGCCTGAATGTCATGCGCGACTTCATTCCTCCCTCCAGAACCCTCTTCGACAATCGTCCAGCAAGGCTGAAAGGTGGAGATGTAAGCCCCTTCAGGTGGCGAACTCTTCTACCGTTTCTCCTATTTCTTCCGAATCATCATCATTATTTATGGGCTCCTGTAATTAGATGCTGAGAGCAACGTTCGTGGTGCTGGCGGGCGGGAGCGAGAGCGAGAGCTTGCGCTGAGGTGTATCTCTCTCTCTCTCTCTCTCTCTCTCTCTCTCTCTCTCTCTCGTTCTATTCCTGCCTCCTGCGCCCCCGCCATGCCAAGTTTCCACACAATATTTTCATGAACGCGACATGTTTTGTTGCTTTTCCTGATTCAGCTCAGGCCTCTTTGTGCGTTAGGCAGAGACGTCTGCAGTTGTGCAGGGTTTCCATCTTCTCTGTCCCGAAATGGGTGATGTGGCGTCCGTAGGATCAGCTGAAGAATTGCGCTAGATACTTGCTTCTCATACAGGGCGCCAGGACGTGGCCTGCTCTAGCTGTTCAGGCGATGGTGGCTGAGGATCGTTGTTGTTGGGCAAGAAGTCAGAAAGCTGCGTGTTGATGGCTAGTCGGTGCACCTATCCGTGGGAGACCATAGGGAGCCTGGAAATATGAGCAGGATGTGATTTCAGTGGACAAGACTGGCAGGCTTCCACCTAGAGAAGACAAAGCCAGAATATGGTCTTGGGTATCTGAATCGTCAGTCTGTAGATATTGTAACATGAAGTCCATCGACTCGGAACTCGTAAACGCCAATGCCGCCATGGCTGTCGCCCACAAACAAACGAGTCCCATCCCCAGAAAACGCCAGCTCGGTCACCTTGTTCAAATCAGCAGCAAGCGTATCCAGGCCTCCCGCGCCCACCACCAGCCTCAAGGAGCCCTCGTCCGACACCTGCCCACTCGAGGACCGCTGGTCTTTCTTCACAGCCTCCGACGACGAAGACTTGCGACTCCACCGACTAGTCGGCCTGACACCTGCATTTGCGGGGCTCGTGATCGCAAGTCCAGCGGGCTCCAACGAGACTGTAGAGTCCTTCCTCGGCTCGTCCAGCCGCCAGAGCTCCTGGCCGCCCCGAGTGGCATCGAGGACCACCAGAGCCGCCCCGGGTGCATCTGCGCTCCCCGACCGCCCGCCGGGATCACAGTACGCCACAAAGCGACAGTCGGGGCTGACGCACGCCAGCACCGCGGGAATGCGATACGTGCTCGTGCGGTCCACGGCGGGCCCGCTGAAGTCCCACACCAGCACCACCCGCTCCGTGACGGTCAGCGGCTCGACCTGCCACATGCCCTCCTTCCCGAACGTCCTGAACTTGGCCGCCTCCCAGATCGACACCGCCACGCTGCCGTAGGTGGCCAGACTGAGCGGGAGCGAGTTGCCCAGCTCCGGGTGGTCGACCGCGTGCAGGAACTTGTACGGTTCGTGCGCCCGCGCATCGCCGTCGAGCTGCCACGCCATCAGCAGCGCCGAGTGCGACGGTGGCGGGTTCCCCGGCCGCGGGGGTCGCGGGCCGGCGGCGGCGACGAGGAGGGGACCCGTGGCGGAGAAGGCTAGCTCCGGGAGTTTGGGGAGGTGGGGGAGGCCGGCCTTTTTGAGCTCGATCACGCGGGCTTTCCCGAAAGGTTTCTTTGCTGAGGAGACGGAGTAGAGCTTGATGGCATTCTCGTCGTCATTGTAGGTGGCGAGAGGAGGACAGCGCGGCTCGTAGACGTCGGAGCGGACGGCGGTCCAGCGGATGGCGTTGTTGATGGTTTGGAGTTTCCGCCGTTTGGACCAGTTCCAGATCTCGAGGGTCTGGCCGAATCCGGTGGCGATGCCGATGAGAGTTTGGGTTTCGGAGAGGATGGCGTGGGAGCGGATGAAGTACTCGCGGGATCGAGGCTGGATTTGGACGTAGAATGGCACCTTGATGGTGGAGGTGTTGAGTGCAGATGTCAAGTCCCAGATCTTGATGTGGAACTTCCCATGGCGGCTTGCGAGCATTGTTGCCTGGGGTGGTGTGTCGATGGCATACACTCCGCCATGTGAGCCTTCTCCATCTTCACCATCAAGACGTCTGAGGGGGATGATCTCAATATCAGTGGCGCTTCTCTGGGACAAGATTGTCTCTGGTCTCGGTCTCGGGCTGAGAAGTGGCGCTTGGTATGAGTGTGAGCTCGATCGCGGTGGCCTCAAGGTGCCTCTTGGGGGTTCAGAAAAGCGGTCCGGCGCTGAGATCGGCGCTGAGAATTTGGAGTGGAAGGTCAATTCAGAATACACCTGCTCTCGTGCTTTGGCTGGAGGATCCGGCAATGGCTTTGTTGCAGTGACTCCTGCTGTTGAATCCGAAGCAGAGCTTGCAACTGGTCCCGGCCTTTTGCCCGACATGGAAGGTATGGGCGGCAGTGCTTTTGCAGGTGGGGGCGAGGATGGGGGAAATAAGGTGTACTTGTTGGCAACTGGACTTGCTCGTCTTGACTTGCTCTGACTGAGCTTGAGGGGTGCCGGCTTCCGGCTTGCTCGTTCGAAAGTTCGTGGGTCGGGGCCTCCGCTACTATGTCTGGCCTCGGTTTCGGGGTTATGTATGGGCACTTGAGATGACTGGTACGTCGTATCGGAGCCCACTTGGTCGTCTGGGTCATCTGTCGCACAAAAGGCGGAGTCGTCTGTCTCCGTGCTGTGGGTTGAGTGCCGTCTGAAAGCCAGGATCATCTCCTGGATCGAGGACGGGGATGTCGGCGACATGGGAGACGGGAACGCATCCTCGGACTCGACCACACTAGTCCTCGTACGGGTAACATACTCCTCGACGGCGTCTAGGCAGTCGACAATAGACTTGCGCAAAGTGAATGTTCCAGATACAGTGTCTTGTCGCAGGTCAGAAATCTCGACCAAGACACCCGAGTTGTCGGCCCTGCTGACGGTCAGCAAGACAGTCTGCGTCGATGAAGGGGTCTCGCAATCTCCAACTGACAGGTTCAAGGCCGCGAGTACAATCTGGATAGCCCTTCTACCATGGTCCAGAACCGACTGCAGTTGGTGAATCTCGGCTGAAGCGCCCACGAGAGCCCAGCATGTCTCTGGCGCCGTGTCGTCTCTGCATCCATCCAAAATATCGCCAACCCGCTTGCAGATATCAGAGCATCCTTCGATGACATTAATCAGTGGGAGATGAAGGCTATGAGGGGTTCTGCCTTTGCGAGATCGATGTAGCTGGCGTTGTAACTCATGTAATTCACTAAGCAGTGGTTCGAGGTCATGGTCGGTCGACGGAACAGCCTTGATGAACCTGCTCGCCAGGTGGCTTGCTGACTCGACCTGCACCAGCGCAGCTGCCGTCGCCGCGTCGAGAGCCTCAGCCTCATGCATAAGAACGACTGTGAAGTGGTTTCACATGTGTTGATCGAGATCAAAAAAGAAGTGTCTTGGGTGGTGTCATGTAGTATATCTCCGACTGCTGCAGGGTGTACATATACGACAAGACTGCGCCGGCGTCTCGGAGTCCAAAGAGATGTTCTCTTCTCGCGCGACGCCACGTACCATGTAGGACAAGGACAGAATGGGGACCTCAGCCTCGAACACAGGACGACGACTCGCTGCAGCAGTTCCGTTGAAGTTGTACCCGGCTCGGATGGACTGCGCGCGTAGTGGGAGGTCTGCACGGGTAGCGGCCGAAGTACGACGGCGGAAAGTGGAAGCCCGGAACTGATACTCGAGTTACTGTTGGACGATGATCTTCTGCTGTGTGTGTTGCCGTGAGAGTGAGGTCATGGTAGCTGGAGAAGGTGTGTCCGTATCGCCCAGGTGCGGAGTCGTGGAGTTTATATGGTGTGGAGGGGAAGAGCCATGACAATGGCTGTCATTTATATCACTTTACAGTTATAGGATGGTACTTACTTTGTAGGAGGCTTGCTTTCCACGCTAGACGACGCCTCAGTTTATCTGAAGCCTGTCAGTGAAGCTGGTTTTTCCACAGCTGACGGTCGACGGGGGAGGGACCCCTGTGGCTGGAAGGTTCGCAGTAGTGCTGTACTGTGTAGTATAATACGGCATCCCGCATCTGGATCTGGGACTCGATCGCATCCTTCTGGTGGGGTAGCAGCTCATCGAGGAACCGCTTCAAGTCGGTCGAGCTGAGCTTTTTTCCGGCTCTCGCTGCCTTCGTTGGTGAATGCTCACGACGACCTGAGCGTATTTGGCTGTGTTTGCTCAAGTACGGAATATTTTGCATCCTGGTAAACCAGCGCAACCTGGCAAGCCTGGTAATTTTGCCCTGTCTGTGCTGAATGAGGCTGCCTCGACCCCGGATTCGGGGAGATTAGCGGCCGCAGGATTAGGTACACAGTCCTGACAGTACCGCCACCCAACAGCTCTGATCAGCCGGGCCGAAGATCTTGGCAGGTGGTAGTGATCAGGGTATCGCCGTCAGACTGTCTTAGCCGGTGAGATCGTTGGGTGACGACTGCAACCCCAGCCTGGCGCCTAGGAGCTGTCAGTGTGGTGGTACAGTATCCGATATCCTTTCTCCGCAAGCAACCTCGTCATGTTGCTTGCCGCCAGTTTCTTTGCGTTGTTGATAACGCAAGCCTTGTCACACCCTACTCAGACTGGATCTTCTCTCGGCTGGGCGAGTAATAAGTAACATTCCGACAGCCAACGAGTTGACAGCTAATAGGCAAAGCTTCGTACATCTCAGAGGCGCGCGTATCAGCTAGAACGGATTTAATGATAATTGCAGAGCTATTCAGATACTTAACGAGCGGAAATTTAAGCTCATCTCTAAGACTCTAACTTATAACTCCAATTTCCCATTAGCCATAAGCCGTTGATTTCGAATTATTAATTCGAATTTCGAATTATTAATTCGAATTTCGAATTATTAATTCGAATCATCAATTATAATTTTACTATTTAACTTAACCTTTCTATTTTATATAGGCTTTGTTATTTAGAATATCGCCTGCTAGCGGGGCTTTTCGCTTATAGCGGGCTTTTAATCGAAGGAGGGTATCTCTTATCAATGCTAAGCGCTAGATCTCTATAAGCGGTGGCAGAATTCTAACCAATATAATTTCTAGGACCGGCCAACCCGTACACGGACAAGGGGGGGGGAGGGCGGTTACATAAAAACTTCCTCGATATCAAAACAAGGAAAATTGGAT